>WAAG01093364.1:0-45472 GCA_013390105.1 Tichodroma muraria
CCCCTGGGCATCCTCAGCACCTTTGGAATCCCATGGGCAATGCTCCAGATTCACTCTGTGTCAGCTCAAAGCCCCACAGTGCTGAGGAAACTCTGCCCCTCTGCCTTGCAAGTACCCAGAGAGCTCTGCTCACCCTTTTTCAGGGTGTGAAACATCTCCCTGCACCTCACTGAGATCCTCCCGTCAGCAGAAAGCTGCGATTTGTTACAGCTGATGTGCTGAGCTGGGGAGGGCAGGGGGGCAGCGAAAATCCCAAAGGAAGCCTCACTTGACAATGTCTCTTTCCTACACTTCCTCACAGCGGCTCCGCGGGGGATGACCGAGGGTGGAAAAATGTTGCTCATGTCCCGGGACAAGAATTATGATTATTTGCTGGGCTGCCATCCACCATGGGGAATTCTGGCTCGTGACATCACCCCATTGTTCCCGCTGGTGCCAAGAGCACGCCGGGATCCCGACTGCTCAATGGTTAAAGGCCTTTCCTGTTTGCTCACTCCTTGTTTCCAAACAGCGCCGCTCGTGAGGGCCACACGGGATGTCTCCCATGTCTTGGGCTGTTTTGTCCCTTTCGTCATGTCTGCCTGGAACTCCTCACAGTGACACAAACAATGTACTCCCGCAGCCAGAAACAAAAGGGAAAAAATAACTGCAGGAGGCAAAGCCCATCTTTGGCTTTTAGGACCCCGTGCACGCCTTTGTTCCTTCTTTGGGAGCTGTGTTTGTGCAGCACGGCCGGCCCTCCTCCAGCCCTGTTGTTTTCCTTTGTGATTTTAGTGTGGTGATAGTGCCAGGAGGGTTGGCCTTGGGAAGCTGGCTCCTGATCCTTATCAGGGCAACGACGGGGACAGTGGCAGGAGCTGTGCAGGTTCTCTGTGCTCCGGAGGTCAAGGAGAACCACAACTTCCAGTGCGGGCTGATCATGAGGGGATCCAGCACCTGTGGGCTTGGGGCACCAGAATATGAGATCTAAAGGTATTTGAGGGTGCCCAAAGATGGTGAGGGGCCAGGAGGGGCCACAGGAGAAGCAGCTTTGGGCAGTTGGAGTGTCCAGCTGGAGCAGAGCACGCTGAGGGCAGAGCTCAGGGATCTGCAGCTCCTGCCGAGGGCAGCTCCGGTCTCTGCTCCCCGGGCCAGGGGCAGCAGCCAGGGCACGGCTGGAGCTGGGCCAGGGCAGGCTCAGGCTGGAGCTCAGGGCAGGTTCTTCCCCCAGAGGGGGCTGGCACTGCCCAGGCTGCCCAGGGAATGGGCACGGCCCCGAGGCTGCCAGAGCTCCAGGAGCCTTCGGGCACCGCTCCAGGGATCAACAGGGTGGGGTTGCTGGGGGGTCTGGGCAGGGCCTGGGGCTGCACTGGATGATCCTGTGGGTCCCTTCAGCTCAGGATATTCCGTGATTCAACCTAAACCATCCAGGTATTCTTGGAACCACCAGAGACACCAGAATAATCACTGAACTACGGAGTCACTAAGGTTGGAAGAGGCCTCCAAGGTCACTGAGTCCCACCCACTCTGTGGGGTTGTGTTTGGTGCTGAAGCAGCTGCTTCACCTTCTGTCTGGGCATTCTCCCTCACAGGCCCTAAAGGCAAAACAACTTTTTAAAGTATTGTTTTTCCACAGGAGCTCTTTAGCTCTGGACAAATCTCTCAGAGCTGGGTCAGTTCAAAGCCGCTTCAGTGCCAACCCCACCTCTCTGCAGGGTTCCCACATCCCTGCATGGAGCCGTGGCATTCACCCCTAGCCCTACGTCCTTTAGGATCTTTGAAGCTCTGGTGCCAAACATCGCAAGTTATGCTGCTCAGGTTGGTGCCTGCTCAGCACAGGAGCGCTTTTCCTGGAGAAAAAAAGGAATTCAGGCTCCCTCCCACAGACACAGGTGAGCATGAGGGTGCAACATTTGTTCCATTTTCACTCAGGTGGGATTTATGGGACATGGAGACAACAGTTGAGAAATCTTTGGATGAAAAGCCTGGTCTGTGGAGATGTTTTTGCACCTGGCATGGCAGGCAGATAGCAGCAGACATCTGGGCACTTCCAGCCACATGCAGACTGCACACAGGTACGTGGAGCTCCAGGTGCTCCTTGGAAACGCGAGCTGGGTGACAGAGCCCCGGCCACAAAAGGTGGAGGAAATTCCTTGAGCCCAGATGCCCAGATCCTGGGGTTAGCTTGAGCCTGTCGTTCCTCGCCCGAGGCACGAGGTCTGTGTGTGACAGGGCTGATCCCTCCAGCAAACCAGCCCCGCGGAGCGGCAGCGCCGTGGCTCCGTCCCAGCCCTCACCGGCAGCGCCCCTTCAAAGAGAGCGCCCTTTTTTGTATGAAATGATGTCATTTTCTCGCCAGCCTTCCCTCGGGGCGAGCAAACACGGCTGCGTTGCCTTCCCCACGTCGAGGGGATCGTCTTTCAGCCCGCAGTGACCAGGATGAGGAGCGCAGGAACGGCAGCCAAGGCAGGTTTATTGTATCACTGGGCTGGCTTCTGGAATGTCACACAGAACTCTGACATAACTCTGAAACTTGGCACAGCTGGAATATGGGCAGTAACAGGTAACGCTGCTTTTGTGTTTCCCTGTTTTCTTTAGAATAATTGTTGCATTGGTGCAGAGGTTAAACACTCCCCTCTGTTTGCTTTGTTTTATGAGCTTATCTTTATTTTCTTCTCGATTTATCATTTGCACTGTTCCTGATTTTCTCTGCCTGACACATCCTCTACTCTGTTATTTCCATGGCGTGCCCATACATCCATTTTCATCTGCTCTAGCCTCCGTGCCTCCTCATTTCGTGCCCTCTGTAAATGTCTGTGCTCCCCTGTGCAGTTTCTTTGCTCCCGCTGTTTTTTCCCTGCACACCCCCTGTGTGCATTTTGCATGAGCACAGAGAGGAATTCCCACTGCTGCTTGGACCAAGGGGATGTCAAATCCTCCAGGCTTTGCCTGCAGGACTGCAGTCATCACCTGTTTTACTTCCACGAGCTGCTGTGAGCAGGAGCTCTGCCTCAGCAGCTGTTTTCCTCACTCTCCCTGCCTGCACTTTTCCTTATTTTCCTTTCCTTTCCCACATGCACGTGTTCCTGTGCATGAGGCCTCACTGTGGCTGTAATTGCCACAACCTTGCATCTGCCCATGACAACAGGGCCATAAAAAGCAGAACTGCTCACGGTAAACAAATAAAACACACTCGCTTTCCCAAGAAGCTTTTGAGAACCTCTTGCAAGAGGCAAACGCGGTGATTTCGCTTTTCTAAAGACTTGCCCAAGAGTTGCCGTGCCTGGAGCTGCCGTTCCAAGCTGGATCGGTGGTCCCAAGGAATTCAGGGTGCCTGGAAGCTGTGATCCATCCCTGGCATGGTCAGGACCCAACACTTCCCCGGAGGAATTTCCTGCTTCTGCCTGACACACCACGGGCAAGGTGAAGAGCTTTGACTCCTCCTCGTGCATGCCAGGAGGTGACTGTGCTTCACATGATTTGCATCCTAAAAATGTGCAGATAGTGTCGAATGTGCCACATGAATGCTGAAGAGAAATTAGACAGTGCTCGGGCAGATTTATTGCATGAAATTTTAATTGCTCAATGCAGCAAAAATCTTAAAGTTGATTTAGAGGAAAAACAGAGAGGAGAGAAAGAGAGGGAGAAAGCCGGGACTGTCATTGCACGAACTGAGCAGCAATTTCAAGTGAGTTTATCAATTTACATGTTTATTAAAATAAAGTAAAATTGAGACATTTCAAGCGAAAACCTGACTCTGATCTTGAATTGTGCCCAGTTTGTGTAGTTTAAAGCATCCCCCCGGCCCGGGGGCTCCCGGGGGGCGCTCCCAGGGGGGCACTGCCCGCAGCCCCCCCGTGCTCGCTGCCTTGCCCCGCGGCCCCAGCCCCGCTCGGGACCCTCGGGGCACACTCCGCACCCGGTGCCGCCCCACCGCATCCCGGCCTCGGAGACGCTTCCCTCTGCCCGGCACTTTCTCCCCGGAGCTCCCCAGGCAGAGGAGCCCGAGCGGTCCCGCAGGGAGGAGCGGGGGGTCCGCGCCCGCCCCACGCGAGCCCGGCGTTCCCCGGGGGCGGAGCGGGTGACGCGCCGGGCCGGGGCTATAAAGCACCTGCCGGGCGCCCGCCGGCTCCAGACGCAGCGCGGCGGCTCCGCTGGAAGAGCCGGGACGGGAGGAAAAGGAGGAAAAACCCAGGAGAAGCCCCAAAGCCGCCAGCGCAGAGCCGCGGTCATGGGCAGCCACCCCGCCGTGCTGCTGGCGCTCGCCCTCTGCGCCCTGCTGGAGGCCGGTGAGCCCCGGGCTGGAGCGGGGCTCGGCGCCCCGGGGGTGCCCGCACGGGAGGGGGGACCCCCTGCGCCCCCTCGGCGTGGGGAGGGGGCCGGGAGTGCCCGGGGTGTGCGCGGGGGCTGCGGGCGCGCTGCGGGACCCTCGCTCCGGGGAGCCCCCGGGGCCGTGCGGGGCCCGGAGGAGCCGCAGCCTCATCGCCGGCGCGGGGACACCTCCGCGACCTTCAGAGGGGACCCACGGACCGCTCATTCCTCCCTCCCTGTGCTGCTGCAGGTCTGGGCCATCCCCCGCCCGAGTCGCACCTGGCCGCGCCGCCGAGGAGCAAGCGATGTTCCTGCAACAGCTGGCTGGATAAGGAATGCATCTACTTCTGTCACCTGGACATCATCTGGGTCAACACACCCGGGTGAGCAGGAGCGCGGCGCTCGGGGTGCCTCTGCCGATGGGCAGGGGCTGTACCTTCTGCGGGAGGAGGGTGGGAAAGGGTCCCGGGGCTCTGGCAGCACCTGCTCCAAGGTGCGCGCTCAGCCTAGAAGGGGACAAGCCGTGCCGCTGCCGCTCGGCTGTCTGTGCAACCCCCGCGCGTCGGGTGAAGGCACAGGGCGCTGCTGCCTCCCGGGCTCGGCTTTTGCGGAGGTTTGCACCTCTGCAAGCCCGGAGCAACGCCGAGATGTTGGGGCTGCAAGTTAGAAAAGTTCCTCTCCCCGCTCGCACCCCGTAACCCCGGCCGCTGCCCGCCGGTGTTGTTAGTGAGACAGCGGTGGGCTGGCACTGCGGGCCGCGGCTGCCAAGTCCTGCCCTCAGGAATGCCGAAGCGGCTTTCGCCGCGCTTTCAGACCAATGGCCATCGCGCTGGGGCACAACACATGCGCTCAGGCGTGGTTCTAATCGTGCTCGCTGGCATGCATTTACAACTCGCTGCTTGCTCGGGGAATAGGTGCAGTCCCTGCCAATCCTGCAGCCTCTGGGAGAGCAGATTGCCATCAGAGATGGAGCGGGAGTGTGCTCGCAGCTCTGGGAGCAGGCTGTGAGCGCAAGAACCCGCTCTGGCCCCGAGACATCCCGGGCTGGGCAGCGTCCTGTGTGTTAAACCTGCGGGGAGGGAGAGCGCTGACACCTCAGCCGTGCTGGGGCTGCCGGGCTGGGCCAGCCCTGCTCCTCAGGAGCCGCCAGCCATGGGAGCCGCCGGCTCGCCCAGCCCGTCGGGCAACCCTTGCACGGGCTCCTGGGCTGCTGCAAGGAGAGAAAACTCCCCTTCCCAGCCAGCACAGAGCAGCCATCTCCCACTGGGAGCAGGGAGGGGTGGCTTGGGGAAAACAGGAGGTGGGAGAGGAGCTGGAGTTTAAAGGCTCAGACCTATCAGTGACCTTTTTACCTTATGTCACAGATGAGCTTTTTATTATCCTGGCACTGGCTTGGCTGCCTCCTAGGACCCTGTTATAAACCTGTTGGCCAATAAAAAGAGGTGGCATAGCTGAATTCCTTTGTTTTCCCCAGGCACACCGCTCCCTACGGCTTGGGCAGCCCGCCCAGGCGGCGCAGGAGGTCCGCGGGCAGGTGCGAGTGCTCGCACTCCAGGGACAGCATCTGTGCCACCTTCTGCCAGGGCAGGCCCGGGTAAGCGCTGGGGATGTCCCTGGGGGCTGCTCAGGCATGGGGGGGGACAGCGGGGCTCAGGAGCTGCACAGCTCCCTGGGGATGGCTCCTTGCCAGCAGCTGGGATTGTCTGGTGGCTCTTTCCTCCCCTCCCGAGAGCCCTGGCAGCGTCCCCGGGTGGTTCGGGTGCACAGCAGCTGTGAGGTTTGGTCCCCCCGGCAGCTGAGAGGCAGCAGTGTCACCTCCACCCCTGCTGCTGCCAGGAGCCTGGGGAAGCGCTGGGTGCGCTGGTGGGAAGGGGGAGCTGGCAGCACGTGGGACTGGGACAGGTGAGGTGTGGAGCTGTGGGACACCAGTGTGCCCTGCTCAGAAGGGAGAGCTGGCAATGCACCGGGAACGGGGACAAGCAGGAGTGTGGAGCTTTGGGACACCAGTGTCTCCTACTCAGAGGGAGAGCTGGAAGCACCCTGGAAGTGGGGACAAGTGAGGGTGTGGATTTTTGGGACACCAGTGTCCCCCGCATGACTCGGAGGAGAGCAGAGCAGGAGTGCTCTGAGCTGGGGCTCAGCAGCCAAATGTCCCGTGGCCACCTCTGTTTATGGTGCAAGTTGGGGTCTCAGTTCAGCTTCAGCAGTGCTGCTGAAGGGAGGTGGAGCGAGGTCGCTGTGGATATCTGTCATTAATTCCATAGCCAGGCAATAGTTACGATCCCCAATCATTAAATGTGCTTGTGAATAGAGGAGCTCTGGCACGAGGGAATAGCAGTCAAAGTAAGCCATGAATAGCTCCCAAATAGCTGCAATTAACCCTTCAAAGCCGTGCATTCAGCTGTCTGTCACCGGGCCAGGCTCCCCCTGAGCTCCCCACAGCCTGGCTGTGGGTGGCTCAGGCTTCTCCTCTTGCTCTTTAGGTACCTCCAGAGTCTGAAGCTCCCCGTGAGCTCTGGAGCATCAGCGAGGTCTCTGCAGGGTGGTGCCACGAGGCATCCCCATCATGGGCTGCTGAGAGCTCTCAGGTGAGCAGGGCACTTAAAACCACTCTGAACATTCCTTATGAGCACTTGAAAATGTGTGATTGTGGCTCCAGGCTGCAGTTACCACTCAGATCTGACCTCCTGCCACTTGCTGCCTCCTCCTGTCTCCTTTAAATGAGGAGACTTGGCTGTTCCTGCTCTCTGTGGCACTGAAGCTCCATCTGAGGGAGCCAGGGTTGTGTGTGCTCTTCCCAAACCAGAGCGATGTCACATAAAATGATTGGAGGGGGAAGTTCCTTTGATGTGGGACAGGCAGATGGCTGATGGACAGAAGAGGGAGAGGGAGATGGCATCGTGTAGGAAGAAAGGACAGAGCTTTCCTAACCCCACATCAGGAAATTGTGGGAAGAAACAGCAACTCCAGGAGTGTAACTGAGCTAAAGCGAGGTGGCAAATTAATGAATTGGTGGCAATTAAATCAGAGGCAATGGGGACACTTTCTGAAAGGCAGATTTGGGGAAGCAGCATTTTGGGTCATCCTTGAATCCTCTGCCACCTGGTTGGGCTTGATGGAGCTCCACTAACCCAGCTGTGGACAGAAATTCCTGCTCTCCCTTCCCCCATCTCTTGCCTCCCAGCAAATTGTGACTGGGGGCAGATAAGTGTCCTAATATGGGGTACTGAGTAGGGGGCAGATGGGCTGGAGAGTGACCACGGTGTCCCTTCTGTTCCCAGGGACCTCAGGGTCTCCAGCCCGCTCTCTGGCACACGCCGCCCGCGCTCCCAGGGGGACGCACAGCCACCGGCTCTGCCTTGGGAAAAAAACAGCTGGAAGAAGAAGAGATAAGAGACAGGTGCACACCAAGCTCACCAGAAGAATTTGGAGTCCTGTGAGTGCCACCAGCTCTGCTGTCGGTTGCTAGAGCTGAAGGAAAGGCCACGAGTGGAAGGGAAGGAAGTGGAAGTCTCCGTGTTCCTGCTGCATGAACCAGCGCTCGAGGGACTGCTGTAAAGGGAAAAACTCTCTCCATAGAGTCAGAGAAGCGTCCTGGAGCTGAATTGTGCCTTTTCGGATCAGGCAAGGGTCGTGCTGGAGCAGCACCAGCTGGACTCTGCCCCGGATCCCTCAGCAGGGCTCAGCCCACGTGCGGTGGGTGGATCGCAGCCGGGGGCTCTGGGCAGTGCTGGACGAGCGAGGCAGCACCGAGCCCCTGGGCTGCTCTGCCCTGGAGCTGTCTGAGCCCGCCCGGCCTGGCCCCGTTCAGAGGGGTTGGGCTGCTCGCTGCAGTCAGGGATGAGCTGCCTCCAGCCCAGCCCCCCTTTGCACTGCGTTCTCTTGTCAGTCAGTGCCTGTGGACGAGGCTCCCGTTGTGGAACAGCTCCCAGTTTGTGTTAAAAGTTTATTTCATCCTCACCTGGAGCCAGCTGAGCAGTCAGGGGCACTCACTGGCTGAGAAATCGCTGGGGTGGATTCCCACTGAGGTCCTGGCTGTAGCTGAGGTGGAGGATCAGTTACCCCTGGGATGGCACCAGACCCCAGAGTGGCTGCTGTGGGGCTGGGTTTGTGCAGGAGCCGCAGCTCCCAGAGCCAGGGGAGGGTGAGCAGAGCCCTGGTCTGGCTCGGTGACCCCATCTCATCTCCTTGGACATACCCTTAGGGAGGACTTCCAGGTCCTGAATATCCCAACTTCTTCCCACTCTGCCCAGAGGGAAAGGCTGGGGCGGAGAGAGGGGTGGCGGGGAGAGGCCACACAAAGCCTGGCTTGCTGCTTGGCTTAGGTCAGCTCTGAGTCGGGCTCTGGACAGCAGATGACCAGTCAGGGGTAGCAGGTCACCGTGGGAAGGGGAGCCTGGGTGGGGAGTTCATCAGGTGAGGGGCAGCCAGGTAGGAATGATGTGGAGGGAAGGACTGATCAGAACAGGGGGTGGAACTGGATGATCTTTAAGGTCCCTTCCAACCCAAGCCCTCTGTGATTCTGTGAGGGAGCACAGCCCTATCTGAGCTTAGGTTTAAACCCAGATCTGCTGGCCCGGGGGAGGGGGGGGGAAAGGAAAAATTTGGGAAAAACAATGAGCCAGGGGCATAGAAACCAACCTTGCAGGCAAAGGCAACCTCAGGGCTCCGGGGCTGTGTCACAAATGCACTTTTGTTTGCCTGGGCAGACTGAGCTCTGCGGGCAGCCAGGGCTGTCCCCTGGGCGGGCAGGTAAAGAGCTGCTCTCCACTGCTGGGTCCCTCTGCTGCCCACGCCAGGATTGCACAGGAGCTTTGGAAAGGCTGCTTGAAGTTGGTGGTGGACCAAAATCTGCGGCTGTTGCAAGTGTAGCCCCAACGGACAAGAAAAATAATTCCTTGATTTTGCTTTAAGCCCCGGAGAGGGGAAAAATAAGACCAATGGATTGTGTTTTGAATGAAACAGCAGATTAATCACTTGGTCCCCAAAGCTGCAGAAAATCTGTTTTTGTCTCTGACCTTCTGAAGGTTGGAGTCACTCTAGAAAACCAAAAGAAAATCCTGAAAGGGTTTGTTCCAGAGGAAATTTTGCACATGGTTTAATGTGAGTAATTTAAAATAAAACTATTGCTGTAAAGTACTCTCTCAATCTCCTCGTGTGTATAATGTCCCATCCTTAAGTGACTTATTGCACACCTGCCATATGTAGCATCCTGAAATCTGTATATTTATTTAAATCTATTGATTTTTTTAGACAGTAATTTTCAAGATATAATTTGTAATAAATAATGACAACAGTCAATGGTACTTTCCTTCCTTATTTGGTGGCTGGGTGGTGGTGGGTGAAGTGAAAGGAATCCAGATGGCCAAAAGAACTGGGAAAGTGGGAATGGGGAGGCTGGGAATAGTCCTGGGCACGTTTCAGTTCAAAGTGAACCCATCTAGAATCCATCTGGCTGCCCTAAACATTCCTTCAACACCTCCTTATTTCCTGGATTTCTCTGGGAGCAGGGATGGGAAGTTACCCCCAGGTTGTTGGGGATGTGGGACCAGTTTGGATCCTCGTGCCGAGGGATCCTGGTGGTGTTTGCCCGTGGCTGAGTCCAATCCTTCCCCAGCCCTGTGGCTGTGGGGTCAGCAGGGACAGAGCTTTAGATCTGGGAAGGGATCATTTTACTATTATTATTATTATTGCTGTTATTATTATTATTATTATTATTATTATTACAGTTCAAAAGCCATCATCTAAAGGATGATGTGGAGATGCTGAAGGCTCAGGAGGAGCCTCAGCCTTTCCTATTCCCTGATTTTCCTGGCTGAGCTGCCTCTCCTACGGCCAAGTCTCTACCCCCGGGCTTGGTGTGAAAACCCGAGTCACTCAGATGTTTCTGTGACACCATTGTTCCTGGGACTTTAATGGTAAAGGTACATGATAAAAAAGACCTGGAATTACAGGTAAAAGGAGGAAAAACGTACCTTGAAACACTGCAAAGTTCCCATGTAATATGTACAATATCCATGATAAAACTCTCCCCTCTTCTGCTCAGCTGGACTCCAGAACAGGCCTGGAGTTGTGCCCATTTTGGTTCATTTCCACGGGGTCCTGCTGGGGCTGACTGCAGTGGCGTGAATGAGGGAAATGAGATTTCATTCCCAGGAAAGATTTCCCCACTCTCTGCAATGTCCACTGAGCCAGTCCTGGGTTTTTATTTGTCTTCCTGAAGTCCCAAAGGAACCTTGGCTAGACCTTGGTCTCAGAGGGGAAACACCCCTGTTTGGGATGCTCGGAGGGTCCTGGCACCAGGGGAGGTTTTGGCACCATGTTTTGGGAGGTGGGACTACAGGAGATGCTCTCCAGCTCTTCCACAGTGTCTGATCTTGGAACAAAGAGGGAAAATCTGAAATAATCATTGGGGGGAGGAGAGTTGAGAGATTTTTGGGCCCTAAGATCAATTAACAGAGGAAATTTTGACATAGGAATAATGGGAAATATTCCAGGGAGGTTCCCCCCCATTCAAGTGGGGGAAGTTTGGACTCAGCAGTGAGAACCAGAGCAAGAAATCCTGAAAAGTGCCCTGGTCCCGAAACCTCAGCAGAGCTCCTTGCTGGGGTGTCCTACACTGCCCCTCAGTGCCACCAAGGACTGAGGGACAGCCTGAGCCAGGCAGGAGCCCCGTGGTGGGGCCTGGGCTGATGCCAACCTCTGAGCAAAGCCTTCGGGCACAGCTTTAATTACCAGCCGTAATTAGGTAACACCCAAGGGAAGAAGATGCTTAAGAGCATCTTAATTAGGGTGAAAAGGGATGAGAGAGGACTGTGCTTATTCTTGAGGTAATTGAATTTGCTGATAAAGATTAGCTGAAGGAGGCTGAAGGAGGCGTATTTTATAAATTCTCACAGGTAACAGGAAAGAGCAGAATAATAAAACTTCATTTAAGTGGAAAATCCAGGAAATCAGGCAACTCCCAAAGGCAGTTCTGAGTATAAGTGATGGGACATCTTTAATAAGAACCAGCTTTTTTCCTATTGACAATTCCCAAGAGAATGGACGCCTTGTGCCCTGCGTGTGACTCTCCCATTCTTCAGGAATTCCTGGAAAAAAGCCCTTCCCCGATGGCCCACAGGCAGCAGCCTTCCCTTCTGCACCGTGGGACGGTTCTGTCCTCATCAGGATGGGCAACGCTTTTTTCATGAGACTTTGTCCCCTTCTAACATTTGCTGAGCTGGTTGTGCTTGGGGGAAGATGTGGGATGTAAAAGAGGATGAAGCTGAAAGGAGCAGCCCCAGGAGCAGCCAAGCCTCTGGATGAGACTGACAGGCCACCAGGACCGTGGAGATCTTGCAGGTAGACTTCAGCACAGAAATGGCTTTTGGTGATTTTGGCTTCTCATCCCGGGCGGGCAGTGAGAGGGGAGGAGCTGGAGGAGAAAACTGAAATGGTCCCAGTCAGATTAAGGGATCACACAGTTTAAATTGCATTAATTAGCTGTGCTGGGTAACGAAGGGGCTCCAGGTAAGCACATCCTGGATCCCACAGGAGAAACTCTCTGTCCCCTGTGCTGGGGACAGACAGGGAGGGAGGTGCCACCGGCTCAGCCTGTGCTGGGAATTGTCATTCCTGAGTGCCTCTGGAGCTGGAAGCACAGCCTGGAAAACAGGGTATGAACGCCTTGCTGAGCATTTCTCCTTGTGAATTCGTGGGAAAACACCTCGAGTGGTGCATTCCAAGGGGGGTAATGACAAAGCTGATCTGAGAGACTTTCCCAGACTCTGGGATCTCTTCTTGCTTGTGGTGGGGCTGTTCTGGCAGCAGCCACAGAGAGCCCACAGAGAGCCGACAGAGAGCCCACAGAGGCTGGGAAATCCAACTGGGAGTCGGGAGGGCCCCCACAGAGGTTGGAAAAGCCAACTGGGAGTCGTGAGAGCCCCCACAGAGGCTGGAAAATCCAACTGGGCGTCATGAGAGCCCCCACAGAGGCTGGAAAATCCAACTGGGCGTCATGAGAGCCCCCACAGAGGCTGGAAAATCCAACTGGGCGTCATGAGAGCCCCCACAGAGGCTGGAAAATCCAACTGGGCGTCATGAGAGCCCCCACAGAGGCTGAAAAATCGAACTGGGAGTTGTGATAGCCCCCACAGAGACTGGAAAATCCAACTGGGAGTCATGAGAGCCCCCACAGAGGCTGGAAAATCCTCTCCCATCTCCCTCCAAAGGCAGGGATGTCCCCTTGGCACACGCTTTCATTCTGACCATTTTCTGTAGCATGTGGTACCCAATAAGTCACACTGATGGCTTGCTTTAGTTTTCATCCCTGAAAATCTCCACGCCTTCATTCCAGCAGCGAGACCATAACAGTTTAGAGGAGATCTGGGGTGGGGAATGAGCCTCTCCCCAGGGATTTGATGGCAAATCCGAGGTGCTGCTCTGTGACTTTGCTGTTAAAAGGGAATAATTCTCCCTCCAGCTCCGTTGCAGGGGGAGGAGGAGGAGGAGGGAGCACACATGGAGCAATTAAGAAAAATGTCTTTGACCTTCAGCAACTTAATCAGTTGCCAGTGTTCTTCCTAATAGTGTGCTAATGGTTAAGTTCTTCTGGCTGCCATAAAAAGTGCTATAACTGGAGGCTACAATAAAGTGCTGATCAACCCATCAAGTGAGTCAATCCTAAAGTAATATCTGTCTTTGTAATGACTGCAATAAAAACCATGCCAAAGCCAGGAGATGACGTGAATAAGAATGCTGCTTAATTATTCTGGGCTGCTCTGCTGGGTGCTTGTGCCACACTTCCAACCTGCTCTTGGGTGACATTGCCACCCCTGCCTGGGGAAGCCAAACTTTGTATTTGTGTGGCCAGTGCTCCAGGGACAGTCCTGAGGGGGTTGGGCAGATCTCCATCCAAGCCAAGCAGAGTTTTGGTGCAGAAGAAGGTGTTGAATTTGGGTTGGGGCTGTTCGTCCTGATGAAATGCAGGAGGGAGGTATCACTGCGATTCCCTTCGTGAGAGGCTGGGGCTGGGAAAAGGGGAAAAGGGTTTGTAAATTTTAGGTATCCTGGTGTTAAAGGCAGCAGGGTGGAGGTTCCCTGTGCTAAAAAGGGATTGAGGACGGGAAGCAGAAAGAGGGAAAAGCCAGGATCAATCAGGGAGATCTCTCCAGGCACTGGGGTGGCTCTGAGGGGCTGGCAGAGGAGGAGCCCCGTCCCCGAGTGTTCGCCGTGGAAGGCAGTGACCAAGCCCCCTTCAAAGGCCACTCACAGGCAGAGGAGCAGCGGGGCTGGACGATCTTTCCCTGCCTGATGTCTCGTCTTGGTTTTCCTGGGAGCTGGGGGCTCTTGGCACCCCCAGGCACTGCCCAGGGCAGGGTGGAGCAAAACCCCCTCCACAAGCCGGGCTTTGTCTGTGCTGCCCTTTGCAAAGGCACGGGTGAACAGGAGAGTGATCCACCCCTGGAATCTGGGATCTCTCGCTTGGGGAATTGTCCTGCTCTGCTGGGCGAGCTGGATGGAGCACAAAGGGCCGGCGAGGAACACCTGCTGCTCCTGCTGGAAGGATGGCTGCTGTCTTCCTCCAAAACATCCCGGTGCTCTGGGATCCCTGTGAGCACAAAGGACTCCGAGGAGCAGGAACCCAGCGTGGAGCTGGTGGCAAACACGCCGCAGGCTTTCAAGGAATGGCGGAGCGGATTCCTCCCCCATCGGCAGGGAAAACAGGATGCAGGCCACATTCCTGCTCGCACAGACAAGGCTCTCCACATCCACAGCAGCACAAACACATCGCTCAGTTCCAATTAAACCCCGGCTTTATATCACCTTGCTGCAGATAAGGCTCTGATTAATGGAAGAATTGTCTTTTTTTTTTTTTTTTTCCCCTCAATAAAGTCCCTGGTGTTAATTGTTTTTTCCCTCTCGCATTTCTTGTTTCAAAGGTGCTTTCGAGGAGAGCTGCTGATTGTGCTGGAAGTTCTGTGGGAACACTTAGTCTCTTCCTGGTTTTGTTTTTTGGGGCTGAGTGCTGCCACTGAGAGCAGCGGGTCCAACAGACAAATCAGCCCAGTGAAATCCTGCCCTGGTGCCTCCCGGATAAACAAGTGCAGATTCATGTGTTTGTCCATGACACAGAAAGTGCCAGAACAATGATTTGGTGGCTTTTGCCAGGGTTGTTTCCTCTGCAGAGCCCACTTCCCTGGCGGAGCCTCAGGTGTGTAGCAACAGCTCAGTGAAACAAAAGCCAACCACGGCGAGGCTTTAGGAAAACATTATCCCGGTCCGAAGGGTGGGGCTCCGCTTTCCATCGGAGCTGGGATCGGCCCAACGGCCCGGGCCGCCTCCTGGATGCCGGGACCATTAGCCAAGCTCCCGGGAAGGGCTGCGGATCGACGGGACAGGCGGCTGCTGCTCCAGCCCGTGGGTGATGTGCGCGTGTGTCGCACTTGGGGCACGGGGCTGGAACCTCCTGGCAGAAATGGTTTTTTTTCCGTCATCCAAGAGCCTCTCCTCTCTGCCGTCCGGGGTGATGGCAGGTGGGAATGGCTCCATCGGCACCTGCGGGGTCCAGCCCCTGAGAGGCGGGGGTGTGAGCACAGAGCCACGGTCAGGGGTCCCCAGGGGGGACACACCTGATCCTGCCTCTGCCATGGCACAGCTGAGAAATCAGCTGAGAAATCAGGCCCTACAGATCCTGGCTCAGGTATGCACTCAGGTAAGAACTCAGGCCCTGCAGATCCTGATTCAGGTAAAAACTCAGGCCCTGCAAACCCTTGCTCAGGTAAGAAGTCAGGCCAGAAGTCAGGCCCCACAGATGCTGGCTCAGTAAGAACTCAGGCCCTGCAGAGCCCAACCCCAGCAGAGCTGACCCCCAGACCCAGCAAGGACACGTGGCACTCTGCCCCTGAAGTGCCCTTGAGCATCTCTCCGGACTCTGCCACCACCCCTGGGGACACTCAGGAGGTGACAGTGTTGAAATGCCAGCTGCACACCTGGGGCTCCTCCCCGAGCTGAGCCAGCCCAGCCAAGAGCTCAGAGGGACAGCGTGTGGAGGAGCCCAGGCCAAGCAGGGCCTGATAAAGCAAGAGGAGGCCGTGAGCAGGGAAGGGACCAGCCAGGCTGGGCCAGGGCGAGAGGGTGTCTGAGTTAACGGGAAAATGCCCAGCTCAAAAGCCCTGCCTGGGGCACAGCAGCAGCTTCTCCTGCTCTCTGGGCTGGTCTCACCTGCAGGAAACTTCCAGCGCGCTGTGCTCTGTGCCCTGGCATCTCTGTTTGGTGACTGTGAGCCAGTCCCCACCACCACATCTGCTCCAGCTGTGCAGGCCTGTCCCACTCACTGCTCCCTGTCTGTGCTGGATGACTGAGTGCCTTCCCTCAGGGCCGCCTTTTCCTTTCCTCTTCCATTTCCACATCTGAAGCTTTCCACATTTCTTTGCACATCTCTCCCCATCTCCACCCCACTGCTGTGCTCTCCTGCTTCACCTTTCCTTCCACTTCATTTTTCTTTCTTTCGTCTTTTCCTCCCCGCTCTCACTTGCACTTTCCACACCAGGCGAGTTTTTTAGGTTTAAGTAAAGAAAAAATAGGACAACAAGAAAGAAAAGGTATGGGGCAAGGGAGGTCAAGACAGGAGATATGGAGCAGTGAAAGAGAAAAAAGCAGCAGGAAAGGGCATCTCATTGTCAGCTCACACTTCTGGGGTGGGCAGTGAAATGAGTTGTCCTCATTTATATTAAATATTTCTATTAAATACATTGCATTTATATTTCTAAAGGTACCCACCCACAGGCAGAGCCCACTCCCAGCCCAGTGGGAATGAGCAGTTCTGCTCAGGGGTCTTCTCCAGGGCACAGGGCCTGGGTCCAAGCTCTTCTCTGAGCTTTTTTTGAACTCTCATTGTTTTTGTGAGGGTTTCCCAGGCTCCAGTGGGATAAACCAGCTGGGAATGGCCTCGGGTGATTCTCTGAGGGAGAGCCACGAGGGCAGGAGTGCCCTGAGGAGCCAGGGGAAGGTGACACCAATTCTGTGCCCCGCTCTGGGTGCTGTGCTGGGCATGGGACCCTCTCACCACAGGCGCAGCCTCCAGGGGCTGTGGGTGGGAGATTTGGGCTGCTCACGAACTTGGCCAAAGTCTCCTTGAGGTGCAGATTTGAGTGTTGGGTCCAGCAGTGAAAGGAGCCACGACAGGCAACAGGGAGAATTCTCCAGCCTGGACTGGACAAAGTTTCAAACGAGGTGGATCCTTCCAACCTCACAGTGTCACTGCAAAGGAAGGGGAGAATGGAGGAGAAATTTTGGGCATGATGGAGAGAACTGGCAAAGATCCCTGGGAAGAGGGGTGAGTTCTGTGGGAATGGCTGGACAGTCAGATCCTGCCCCTTGAGGGTTTATTTCTTCTCAGCCTGTTTTATGACGTGCAAATCCTCAGGTGAAAGGTGTTGAGCAAATACAGAGCTCCCACACGTGTCCTAAACATAGAGAGGAATGATTCCTTTTCGCTGCCGTGGGAATGTGCCAGCCCTTGGACACAGCAGGGAAAAGGGGGCTCATAGCCCCCCCTGCCCTGGAGATTTGTGGGCACACTCCGTGTGTGCCTTTCCCTTGGGAAAACAGGAGCCCAGGTGGCCAAGGCTGCTGCCCCTTTGCACCCTCCTCCTTTTGCCTTTCTCCTCGACTACACCTCGAGCTGCTCCTGCAAACTCAGCTCTGAGAGAGGAGCTGAGGGCTGCCATGGGGGGCAGTTGGAGACTTCTCATGGGCCGTGACTCATGACTTTGGGAAAGGTATGAAAATTGGGGGAAAATGAAGTGCAGCTACTTAAGTAAAGAGACTGAGTAAGTTGCAGCTCCTGAGAGGCCACGGTTCAGCTGCTGTTTTATGGGTCATATCCCCAGAGGGCTTCGGAGAGTACTTTTGTCTCTTAGCTCAGAAATGTTAAAGATCACGAATCTGTATGGAAATGACTCCAGTTTAACACTGACTTCAACACCTGGCTGTGTAGAGAATGTCAGCATGGGTCTATTTAAAGGCTTTTTTTGATACTGAGCCAGCAAATGTCACGTTTGAAGTGTGCTTTTCCACAGGGAGTCTCTGTGGAAAGAGTGGAGTCTCACATCTCGCCCTCGATCCAGGAGCTGGGATTTAAGGAAGATGTCAAATACAGGTTGTAACTCCAATTGCTACATCCTAGTTTTGGAGAGCAATCCCCTTTCCAGTGAAAAACCTGGAATTTCATCCCACCTTGGCGTGGTGCCAGGCTCTATTCAGGGGTGCCCAGGACAGGATGAGGAGCAGTGGCCGTATAATACAACACAAGAAGTTCCACCTCAACCATAACAGGGAACTTCTTTCCATGGAGCAGGGGAACAGCTGCCCCGGGAGGGTGTGGGGTCTCCCTCCTGGGGCATCCCAAACCCACCTGGATGGGCTCCTGCTTCACGTGCTCCGGGTGACCCTACCTGGGCAGAACTGCAATGCCAGAAGTCCCTTCCAACCCAAATATTCCATGATTCTGAGATTCTGTGGGCAGCTGTTTGTCATATTGTGGACAGAAACCCATTTTTCTACCTCGTGAAGCCCTCCTGCCCCATCTGTGTGTTTTTGGCAGCCTGGGAGCCCAGTTCTGACTGCCTGGGCCGTGCTGGATCTGCCCTCATGGATCAGGGGGAGCGGGAGAGCCTGGGCAAGCTGGAACAGCACCTCCACATCTGATGCTTTGTTCAAGGGCTGCTCTCTCTGTGTCACCTTTGAATTTTTGCCAATTAGCCTCTAGAGTGTGATTTAAATATTGTTGCTAATGTTAATGGAGGGTGTGCATGTTTTTGTATTTACAGCTCGCCTGCAGGCTTGGAATAACACTTGTCATCCAGACAGGGGAAGGAGCAGCAGGGTCAGAGTGCTGGCGGTGCAGAGGGAAGGTTTGCTGCCCGTCAGAGATGTCCAGTCCTCCTTGAGGTGCTGCTCGGTCGCCAGAATTGGTGATTTTGTAGTTGTTTCTGCAGAACCCCTTGAAATGGGTGACAGAACTTCATCCCTGGTGTGAGTTTTCAACTGCCCCCAGGAAGCCTCTGATGGGGAAGGAGACGAGACAGGTCCTGGTGTGCCCTGGTGTCCTGAGGGTGGAAGAAGCCACTTGTGACTGGGATCAGAGCAGTGTTTTGCTCAGATCATCCCACCCTGTGCAGCTCTCAGCCAAGGAACAAACCCCTGTTCCCAGCATGTGGGAAACCTTCCACAGCTCCATGGGCTGGGACAGGGGGTGGTGCTGGGCTCTGCAGCACAAGCAGGGTCAATTAAAGGTTTCTCTGTGGGTCTTGGTGCTTCTCCAGCAGAAGGAATTCATCATTGTGAGGTTCAGAGCTGCACTGCCTAAAACAGGGGTGGAAATCAGGTACTGAGAGAGAGGAGCTGCTCCCAGGGCAAGGGGTGAAAGCACTGCAGCTGCACAGAGTGAAGAACCAGGGACACAGCCTGGTTGCTGCTGCCCTTGAGCTGGGGAGACCTGGGAGTGCTGGTGACCACCGGATGAAGTGTGGGGGGACACCCCTGCCTGAATTTCCTGTAGGATGACTTAAAGATTGTGACCAAGCAAAGCTTTCTTGGGTCACATTCACCATTTCACAGAATCGTTAAGGTTGGAAAAGACCTCCAAGATCACCGAGTCCAGCCTTTGACTGAATCCCACCATGTCACTAAACAGACCATGAAGTGCCACCTCTGCTTGGTCTTTGAGCACTTCCAGGGATGGTCACTCCCCCACTGCCCTGAGCAGCCCCTTCCCATTCCTGACCACTCTTTCAGAGAAGAAATTTTTCCTAATGCCCAGCCTGAACCTCCCTGGTGCCTGCGTAGACTTTCCCACCTATTGCCACCCGTTAGGTATGGCATTTCCATAACCACACCATTCCCGAATTTCACTTTCACTTTCCACGTGAGAAGCCTGGCTGGTCACAGGGAATCGGGACAGCCTCTCCTCATCCTCGCAGATGGATCCATCAGCTTTGTGCTCCTCTTCCTCTCAAGTCTGTGTCTCCAGAGGCAGTGGGGGGATGCTGTGCTGGAGAAGAGGATGCTGGTGCTGCAGCCCAGGGATCCTGGTGGCACCGTCTTGGAAGCAATTCTGAAACTGATAAGAGAGTTTTGCTTACGGGTGCAATCAGGCAGGAATGGAGGACAATCTATCCTTCTGTTGACCTACCTGTGACACTGATCTAGAAAATTATTGGGTGTTTAAAGAAGCAATTCTGAAATTAAGGGATGGTGCTTCAAGGAAATCTGTTATGGTTTATTGTCATTGGAACTCTTGTCCTGTACTGGGACTGTGAATGATTAACTCCATGTGCTGTAGCATGAATGAGTTTTATGCATTTTTTTTTTACCGCATTTGTTACTGGGAAAGCCAGGCCCAGCTTCTCGGACTGGAGCCACCTGCAACTGCTGGATGGACCCCCCCAACTCAACTGAACAAATGTGGCCGGTGCAGAAGTTCTCAGCCTGAGCGTGGTTTGCAAGCAGCAGTGAACGAGTCGTGGTGCGAAGCAGAACTCCGACAGCTCCTGGGCACTGCCCAGGCTGAGCCAGCCCTTCTTCCCAAAGGAAAAAGCACTTTAACATCACTTAAAAGCTTCACGTGTATTTAATGAGTTCCCTTTACTCTCTTAAAACCTGTGCCATCACAGGTTTTGGGCAAGAAGACATCAGAGATGGTTCCCTCTGATGGGTAAAAATGGAGGAACTTCCACAGGGAGCAGCTGATCCGAGACATCGGCTTGAAGGACAAAGAAAATGATGCTGATGATCCCCAGTTCTGATCCCAGTCCACAGGAAACCATGCTCCTGCTCCAGGAATATCAGATCTGCCCTGGAAGTCAGGGGTGGGTGGTGGTGGGGGAGGCTTCAAGGGCACGAGAAATCAAGAAATGTGGGATAGTGAGCTTTAATCTTCTCCCAGAGTCAGGAAGAAAATGTGTCAGTCATGGAATTATGACAATAATTCCCGGTTTCTGGGTAATCCATTTGGAGGAGGGACATGGAGAGACCACTTTGGTAATGTTTTATTTTAACTGGGCAGCTACCTGAGACCTGCTGAACTCTGAGGCACAAGGAGCAGGACAGGCAGTGCTGAGGGCAGTGCCCAAGGCCAGCAGGGAGGTTTGGGGTTAAAACAGAGCTGTAGTTTTAGAGCAGAGCCATTTGAGTGGCCAGGTTTGTCTGTAGGAAGGAAATGAGCCTGGCTTTGGAAAAAACAAGTTTTGTCTTTGAGAACTCCAGCCCTGAGGAGCTGTCTTGGTGCCATGAACACCAGGAGCTGCTTGACAGAGCAGCTTTTTGCCCTGGTGTTGGGGGTTAGGATGGGGTGGAATATTCAATCCCTCCTGGAGAAAAGGGGGATATTCCTTTGGTAAAAGAGTGATTCTGCTCTAATCTTGTGCCGCAGGGCTGATCTGGGACTTTGATGCCTGTGGGCTCTGAATTCTGTTTTACCTCCTCCAGAACACCCCAGATGAGATGGGATTCTCTACCAAGGTGGGAATGAGACCCTCCAGCATCTCCTTCCGTGCCCAGGACCCCAGGTTGTCACCAGGTTTGGGGTAAGAAAACCTTCCTAACCTGAATTTGGCAGGTTCACAGCTTTCCTTCACTTATTCTGAAAAATAAGGAGACACCTATTTATGAAATATAAGGAGACAGGGTGGAATACTCAATTCCTCTTGGAGGAAAGGGGTTTCCTCCCTGGTCTCTGATAAATCAGTTGTCCTGATCTAATCTTGTGCTGCAGGGCTGATCTGGGATTTTAGGGCCTGTGGGTTGTGAGTTCAGTTCCACCTCCTCTACCCCAGATGAGACAGGGTTTTGTACCAAGGTGGGACAGAGACCCTCCAGTGCCTCCTTCCATGCCCAGGGCCCCACCTTATCACCAGGTTTGGGGTAAAAAACTTTTCTAAGCTGAATTTGGCAGCTTTCCTTCACTTGTTCTGAAACAGAGGCAGAAGAGTTTCTGGGTTCATCCCTCACCCAAGCCATGTCCTGCTGTCAGAGAGACTCCAGGATTCAGATCTGGCCAGACAGTCAGACGTGCTGAGCACAGAGCTCTGCCCAGCAGCACCCTGTGGTGTTCTTCCCTAGGAAATGTTGATTTAACCCTCTCAGGAATCATCACTCCTCAGGGCAGTGCTGCTTTGAAGTGGTTACCAGCCTGGTGAGCAGTAAGTGCAGGGCGTGGTGTCTGTCTTCGAGGCAAGGGTGGCATTCTGTTTCCTGGGGACAGAAGCTTTAATAAAGGGAGTTTCCCTCCTTGCAGTGGGCAGGTGCGAGGCAGCTGCTGTTCTGGGGAGACAGGTGAGATGCAAAATTTGGTGCAAAAAACCACAGTGGAGGGCTGCTTTTTGTTAAGGCTACTTCACGCTTGTTCAGTGGCACAAAACTTAAGGGTCCGACTCAGTAGGACACAATATTGAGTGATTTAAGAAGTTTCTGTTGCTGTTCAGGACTGAATCAGACCTGCAGACCCAGCTCTGGTTTGTAGGGGATCTGCAGTGATGCTCACCTTGATCCCAAAAGGGTTAATTCAATTTCTGCTGTGCCTGTGGACTTTTAGCAGGGAAACGAAGCACGTAAAATTTGATAACAACCTGGATCTCTGGGCTCTGCAGAGGTGGTGGCAGGAAAACACCTCAGGTGTGATGCTGGAGCGTGGGGCAGGGGCTGTGCAGGGGATGACTCCATGGATCAGGGTTTGCACTGGAAACATGGATATTTTCCTGGCTATTTTTCCCCAGCTTTGCCCCACCAGTGCTGTATTTGGCAAAACAGCTGCCACCAGAGGCAGAGCTCCAGCTCGTCCCTGTTGCAAAACACCTGGAGAGGTGTGAGAGATGCTCCCTGCCTGTGCTGCAGCCGGTGCTTACTCATCCCACCGTGTGCAGAGCTGGTCCCTGGGCATTTGTGTTGGCAGCTCTGCTGGAACACCTTCCCTTTTGGCAGTAGTTATGTAAGGAGCTAAAAATGCTGGGGTGACTCACAGGTGTCTGAGCAGAGCTGTTGGAACAGGAAGGGAGCAGTGAGTTCCCCCAGCCGTGGGTGCTCAGCAGTCCCTGGAGACCTCTCCCCGCTTGGTGCTGCCCCTGTTAAAGACCCTCTTGCTCCAGGGGATTCTCTTTCCTCTTATTCCGCACTCCTGCTCTCCAAATGATGCTGGAGCCCCTCCAGAGCTCGTCAGTTGTGCCGCTGATCCCTCCAGCAACCTTTACTGGGGCCATCCCAAGCCCCTCTTATCTCTAGGCCTCCTGCATCCTATCTCCCTTTGTTATCTTTTCTGCCTCTCTATTCTCCTGCTCTCTTCCTAAGGCAAACTTCAATCCAGAGGCCCCTGGAGTTGAGGGAGGCTGGATTCAGGTCATTTTCCTTCTTCACGATCTCGTGCTATATCCACTTGTGGGTACCTTGGTGTTTTACTCTTCCATCCTTCCCAACCTGACCTGCTCCTTGCCTGATCCATGCTGGGGTGTCCCTCTCCAAAGGAGACTCAGGGAGCGCCTCAGATCTTCTTCCAGGAATGACTTTTCCTGAGCTGGGCTCATATTTGAGTTCTCCATCAGATCCAAGAGAGGTCTCCACCAAAGAGGCAAATTTGTTCTTTTGTGGGCTTGTTGTGCCACCTCAGAGGCTTCGTCCCACTGTCTCCAAAGGGATGTGATTCTTCTATAAATGATGAAGACTCATAATTGTATTTGCCCTGAAGTTTTCAACCCACTGTGCTTCACAACCCTGGACTCTACATCTACATGACAGGAGGCTGTGGCCAAGTGGGGTTCAGCCCCTTTCCCCAGACACCTGGTGATAAACAAGGAGAAACAGCCCCAAGTTATGCCATGGGAGGTTCAGCTTGGATATTGGGAAAAAATTTTCAACTGAAAGAATGTTTAAATATTGTCACAGGCTGCCCAGGGCTGCTGAGGTCACCATTCCTGGAAGTGTTCAACAGCCAAGCAGAAGTGGAACTTGGAGATGTGGTTCAGTGGAAACAGGAGAATTTGGTCAAAGGTTGGATTTGGAGGTCTTGGAATTCTTTTCCAACCTTTCTGTGATGACTCATATCTCCTATGACATAACCTGTGGTTCCAGTGGTGCCATTGTCACAAACTGAAATAAACTGAGGAGCAGGATTGGTTCCTCTGCTGCTGCTTCCTCTCTGAGTGCCCTTGGTTGCTGTCCAGAGATGTTCCATTCTATTTGTTCCATTCCAACAGAATGGAAATCTCTCCTCCCTCAGCCCCCATGGAGTCAGGAGGTGGAAAACTCTCTGTGCACCAGCTCTCTGGGGGTGCCTGTGGTGCTGCAGGTGAGAAGCCTCAGCTCCAGAGGGAGCTCCAAACTCTGCCTGCTGGCCTGGGAGAGGCAAATGTCCATGGTCCTCCTCAGAGAGGACACAGCCAGCTGTCCACTCCCTGTGACATTCCTCTTGGCTCGTGCCATGAGGTGAGAAGGTCCCAAGTCCCAATCTCAGGCAGAGTCCCAATCCCAGGCAGAGTCCAAATCCCAGGCAGAGTCCCAGTTCTGGTCGCAGTCCCTGTCCCAGTCCCAGCCCCAGTCCCAATCCCCATCCCATTTGCAATCCCAGTCCCAGAGTCTCATTCACAGTCCCATTCCCAGTCCAATTCCCGTTCCCATTCCCATTCCCATTCCCAGTCCCAGTCCCAGTCCCAGTCCCAGTCCCAGTCCCAGTCCCAGTCCCATCCCAGTCCCAGCTGCTCCCCTCCAGTGGCTCTGTGCTGGTGTCTGACACGTTACAGGGATCTCTGCTCCTGGATCACCTTGTGCTTCCCAGTCCCTGATCCCACGGAATCCCGGGGTGTTGGAAGGGGCCACAGAGCGTCACCTGCTCCTGTTCCCTGCTCCAGCAGGGCTGTCCTGGAGCGGCAGGGAAGGACTCTCCACACCCTCCCTGGGCAGCTTTTCCACTGCTCTCAATAAAGAAGATTTTCCTCTTGTTCAGGTGGAATCTCCAACCTCCTCTGTGTGTGGAAGGGCAACAGAATCACTCCAGGATGGAGCTACCCCAACAGAGATCTTAATTTACCAATTCCAGGCTTGATCTTCCCAGTGACCCTCAGAGGAAGGGTCAAACCAACAGTAAAATCCATGTTAAAAGGCTTGGAGCACAAGGCATCCCTCTCCGTTTTTTTGGACAAGAGGACACTGAAAATAGGAGAATAGGACGCAGGTGATTTATGCAACAGATCACATCTAGAATAATGGAATCATGGAATGGTTTGGGTTGGAAGAAACCTTAAAGTTCACCTTGTTCCACGCCCTGCCATGGGCAGCGACACCTTCCACTATCCTAGGTTGCTCCAAGCCCCATCCAACCTGGCCTGGAACATTCCAGGGATGCAAGAGGGTTCCAACGCACCCACAGAGCACAGCACAAACTTCAGCTTTCCCAATGCTGGGCAACATCCAAATACCCTGGAATTTTTTCTGGAAGAGCAGGAATGAGTTTTCCCTCATCAGGAAGAAAGCAGGAGCACTGACTCTGCTCCAGAGGCAGGGAAGGCTCTCAAGGAAAACAAAAGCCCAACCCAACCACACCACCAAAGCGCTGGTTAGAGATTAAAGGGAGAGAGCAGGAGCTTGGAGGAAAGGTCAGGCACACAAAGGAAAATATCTAAACCGAAAACTTGGAAACTTTCCTGCCAGTGGAGACACTTGAATTACCTCAGAACAAAGACTGTTGACTTTCCTTATAAGGAGAGAAAGTCTTGATTTAAAAAAAAAAAAAAAAATGGAAAAGCTTGGTCAATAATTGTTTTCTTTTTTATTGGTTGGTTGGGAGTTCAAACAAGTGAAAGTGGCTAGTTTAGAATGAAGTAAATGTTTCATTTCAGCAGAAGAAATGGATAAAATTCCAGTTATTTCACCCATTTTAAAGTGGAATTTTCCCCCTGCAATTTATGCACTTGTTTGCACTACAAAAAGAAGTTTGAAACTGGAATAATTAAATACTTATTTTAGTCCATGTTTTGAGACCTCTTTCTTCCCATTCCTGTGTGAACAATCTCTGAGGTAGGGGTGAAGTCACGGCTGCCTCTCCAAGAGCCAGGTCAGGGGACTGTGGCCACCTGATGATGCAATGGGGAGTCTTGGCACACAAATCATCGGGAAAATCTCCTTGTTTGTGTGCAGGACACGAGCAGAGCAAAACATTCCCTCTGGATTTCCAAACTGTGCCCCCACGAGGAAACCTCACCAATTTCAACACGGTAAGGAAATAAAGGAGAGCTGTGAATAATTGTTAGAGCCGTGACTGAGGGCGGGCGGTCACTCAGAGTCCTTCAGAGGATGTCACGCTGGTCAGGCTCCAGGGCCTGAGGGGGGTCCAGGACAGCTGCAGAGGGATTGTCCATCAGGAACTGCAGTGATAGGAAAAGCGGGAACGCACTGAGAGAGGGGGAATTTAGGTTTGATCTATGGGAGGAATTGTTCCCTGGGAGGGTGGGCAGGGGCTGGGCTGGAATTCCCAGAGCAGCTAGGGCTACCCCTGGATCCCTGGAGTGTCCAAGGCCAGGCTGGACACTGGGGCTGGGAGCAGCCTGGGACAGTGGGAGGTGTCCCTGCCACGGCAGGGGTGGCACTGGATGGGATTTAAGGTCCCTCCCAACCCAAACCATTGTGGGATTCCATGAAGGGAATTCAGGACACAGTTCACAAGCTGGGTCGTGTGAGCACTTTGGAACAAGGCGGATGGTCTGGGAGGGAGGAGCAACACTGGACCTGGAGAAGGGATGTGGTGGCGATTTCTATGATCACCACTGAATGGGAGAGCTGGATTTCATTTGGGAAGATCCACAGAAGCAGATAGATGTGGCATCTCATGGAGTGGGCAAAGGGTGGTAGGAGAGGGGAAAACTTCATTGCCAGGTGAATGGATGGAATGGAGAGAAGATTTTGGAGTCCTCTGGGTGAGGGGAAGCTTTGGGTTAAAGAGAAATTCAGAAATGAGGGCCAGGGTTTGGTGAAATAAAAATTAAATCAGCTGGTCAGAGGCTCAGGATTTTGCTTCCAAAACTCAAGGAGGTTCATACTCAGCTCCAGCTAAATCACCAACACAACCCCTGGTCCCCTGTCTGCCCCAAAGCATAAGACGTATAGATCGATATAATTAAGACATAATTAAGAAAAACAAAACAAAAACAACCAGGCAGGAACTGGGGCTTTCTCCCACCACTCAATTCTTCCTTGTTTTGGATTATGTGCCCTAAATTCCCATCAAATCCACAAGAAATCCTGCATTTCTGCACTTCACTTGTCCCACCAAATTCACAATAAATGTGAACACAAGCCCAGGACCTGTTCCAGGGATTTGCCTGAGGCCAGGGTAAGAAATCCCTGGAGACAGATACCGGAGGGTTTTCCCCTGGATGAGCTCAGAACCCCTGCCAGGCAGAGGAGCCACCCTCTGCCACTGTCACCTGTCCAACCTGGTACCTGTGGGATGGCAAACAGGGCTCCAGGGGCAGCTCTCTGGTGACTCAAAGGAGCCCAGGCCACCAGAGATGTCCCTGCATGGAAAGAAAGGCACAGAACCATGGAATCACAGAGTGGTTTGGGTTGGAAGCACCACGATCTGCTCCATCCCGGGTGGACAAACAGGACCCTGCTCTTGGTCATCCTGTCCCCACTGTTCCTGCCCACCTGGGCTGTCACTGGGACCTGCCCTGGGCAGTTGGACACAGGTTTTTTTTGGTTTCTTTTGCCCCTTTCCAGAAAGTCTCAATGACCCGTTGTCGTTATGGCTCTTACAGATGGGTCTCTCTCAAATCTGGGAAATTTGTTACCTCCAAAATTTGTTACCTTCAAAATTTATTATCTTCAAAGTTTCTGGAAATTCGTTATCTCTTCTGTGTGGATCCTTGTTTTAAAGTTTGCAGTGCTAATATTTTTTCTCTTTCCCTTTCTATATTTTCTGCAGTGAAGTTTTCCCTTTCATTTTGTTGGAGGGAACATGAAAATGTTCTGTTGGATGATTTGAATTTCTTCCTTCCTGGGAACGGTGTCCCATCAGACACAGCCAGCAGAGCTGTTTTCATTTCATGGTCATTATTCTTCCAATCCAGCTCCATCCACAGCCTCTCCTTTTGCTTCCAGGTAAGAATTCTGATTTTAATTTCCTATTTCTGCTGGGTCAGTTGGGAGATCAATGACCCTGTACCCCAAATAGCCATTCTGGAAAAGAAAAATGGTTTTACTGGTTCAGAGTGGTGGGAGGGTCAGGGACCAACAGTGCGAGTGAGGACCAGCACTCAGCACTTTGCCACCACAATACACAAACATGTTTGCACACTTGAGCCAGCCAAAGAAACTTCTGGGCTTTGTGAGCTCCTCAGGAACTTTCCAGGCCTGTGAAGTGCTCCAGAGGACTGAGAACAGGAAATGGCTCAAGGATATCCCTCCCTGGCTGTGCTGACTCTGGCACAATATCACCTCTGTCCTGCTCTCCTCAGCTCCACCAACGTTCATGCAGCTCTTTCCACACCGAAATTCTACCGCGTTGTAGTGGTTCATGAAAAAGAGTCAACCATTAACCAAAAGACCCCGAAATAATGGATAGAATTAAGGAAGACTGGGGTATTATTCAAACATGAGCTTTTCTTTTCCAGCTTCCTCTGCTGGCTCTGAGTGTGGCCATAACTCACAGATTTGGGCAGGTGCCACTTTGCTTTGGACTCGTGAGCCCGACGCTGTCCCGGGCGGCCCCGCGTGTGATCTTGAAAGGGAAGGGAACAATGAACCATCCACAGATCACACGGAATTACCGAGGGCAGCCAGGACCTCAGGAGAATGAGAAAAACTCCAGGTGGACCTGCCAAAGGCAGGTGAAGGAGGAGACTGGGGTGGGATGAAATGGAAGGTGGAAAACCACCAGGTTAGAAGGGATAAATTGAGCAATTTTTTTGGCTGGGCAAAGAAAAGCCGCAAGAAACCTCCACCAAAAACTTGGGGTAGCAGGAGAGAAAGAGTGAAGGTGATGCTGGGCTGTGGAAAGGAAAAGACAGGAAAATTATATGGAAAATATGCAAATATTTGGTCAATCAGTGTCTCTCTCTCACTGGCAGTGTGCTGGGCACTTGTCACCTTACTCAAGGGACAAAAATGGAATAATTTCAGAGACAAGCAGTGGAGATAAGTGACCTGAAGGAATTTCTGTGAGAGAAGATGGTGAAAAGCCCCTTCTGCACCTCTCTGCTCTGTGCCACACTCTCCATTTATCTTCTCCCTTTGCCTCCATGTCATTTTATTCTCCTCCTGCTCTCCATTATTTTGATTAAGCACTTTTGGGGGCTCTGATGGATGAAAGGCTCCATGGGAAGTGCATTGGACCAGCGTTGCTCCTCCAGTTCCTGCTTTGCCTTAATTGTGCTCTTAGCCCTTTGTTTGGGCACCCACTTATTTCATTTATCAGGATGTTGGAAAGTGGCCTTTTCTTTGAAAATTTTTTTCCAGCTAATTTTAGTTTGTTTTATTACATGCCCACTGTCCAAGGAGGTGATTAATAATGCTGCAGTGCCTGCTGAAAAGCTTAGGCCAAATTATTTTATTTTGACAAAATAATGAACCTTGGAGTTTATGGAGCCTTGGATTTTATGAAGCCTTTTCCAGAAGCAGTAGCTTTTTTCACAAGTTTGATTTTTTTTTTTTTAAATTAAAAACCAGAGTGTCCAAAACCTTCAAGTTTCCTGTTAATTTAGAAGTATTTTTTTTTGATACCTTTAAAAAAAAAATCAACTTTTTTTTTTTCATGTTGCTTATGGCTCCTGCGTAGGATTTCACAAACTGGTTTTTGCATCCCACAAATCCCAAATCATCAGTGAGGGTTTAACCCCAGGTGTTTGCAGCTGCCTCAGTCAGGGCAGCTGTGCAGCATCTGCTGCATCCCCTGTCCTGTGAAGGGATCCCACACCTCCAGTGCTGGAGATCCTCTTCCACCATCTCCCCAGGGGCTCCTTCCCTCCGGGGTGCTTTCCCAGTGGCCCTAATGAGGATTTTTAGAGCACTCCAGCACTGCTCAACTGCTCCTTCAGGTGTTTGATTTAAAGGACAGGAAGAACCTCAATGATTAATTATGTCTGGAGTCCAAGGAGATAAAACTGATCCAGTCCTGAGTGGCCACAGGAGCTGCTGCTGCAGCCCTGCCCCACGAGACAGGGCCTCAATGGCTGCAGGGTCCCTCTGCAGGTGTCCCAGGGCAGGTGACCCCTGTGCGGGGCAGGGGACAGGAGATGGGGCAGCTCGGAGCTCTGCCCGCTGGAGCAGCAGCTCCCAGCCAGGTGTGACAGTGCCCTGGGCCTCGAGGGGTGCAGGACAGGCAGAGGTCACTGAGATGGCCTCTGAGGGGGCAGCCAGGCTGCACATTAAACACCGGAGCTCTGCGGGAGCTGGGCCTGTCCACCCCGGCACAGCAGGGACAGCAGAACACAGAGTCAGAGCCAGAACCACGGAATATCCTGAGCTCAAGGGACCCACCAGGATCACCCAGTGCAGCTCAGGCCCTGCCCAGACCCCCCAGCAACCCCACCCTGTTGATCCCTGGAGCGGTGCCCGAAGGCTCCTGGAGCTCTGGCAGCCTCGGGGCCGTGCCCATTCCCTGGGCAGCCTGGGCAGTGCCAGCACCCTCTGGGGGAAGAACCTGCCCTGAGCTCCAGCCTGAGCCTGCCCTGGCCCAGCCCCAGCCGTGCCCTGGCTGCTGCCCCTGGCCCGGGGAGCAGAGACCGGAGCTGCCCTCGGCAGGAGCTGCAGATCCCTGAGCTCTGCCCTCAGCGTGCTCTGCTCCAGCTGGACACTCCAAGTGCCCAAAGCTGCTCCTCAGGCTCCACCAGGAGCAGCTGAGGGAGCTGGGAAGGGGCTCAGCCTGGAGAAAAGGAGGCTGAGGGGGCCCTTCTGGCTCTGCACAGCTCCTGACAGGAGGGGACAGCCAGGGGGGTCGGGCTCTGCTCCCAGGAACAGGGACAGGAGGAGAGGGAACGGTCTCAGGCTAGGCCAGGGCAGGCTCAGGGTGGACATCAGCAGGAATTTCTATATGGAAAGGGCAGCCAGGCCTTGGCAGGGGCTGCCCAGGGGGGTTTGGAGTCCCCATCCCTGGAGGTGTCCAAGGAATTCCTGGACGTGGCACTCAGTGCTCTGGGCTGGGGACAGGTGGGGATAAGGTACAACTTGGACTCCATGGCCTTGGAGATCTTCCCCAGCCTAAATGATTTTGTGATTCTATATTTTCTCCTACATCACAATGCATACTCCCATATTTCTTTCCTTTGGTTCTTTGTATATTTAGCTGGAGGGTAACATTGTCCTCTCTGTGCTGAATAACATGATAGTGAAAGAAAAATCAGCAGTTCCAGCTTGGTTTGTAAGCTTTCTACTCAAAGATTTCTCCCTGTGCTCCTGCTGAATTGATTTTTCCTTGTCTTTTTATCACTGAGAGGTCCAAGCTCATGGAGGGTCAGCAGTGGCAACAACACTCTTGCTAAGTCCATTAATTGATAGCTTTAGTCACTAAATCTCAGAGGTTTCGAAAACAGCTTGTAACATTTGGTATCAGACTCCCAAACTGGAGTTCCTTGTGGTGTTCCTGCCCTAGTGAGAAAGAAAGGAGAATGGAGAATGGGATGGGCAGAGCAGGGGCTGCATTTCTGTGTCACTTTATCCCGAGGTCAGATCACTCCCTGTCCGAGTTCCAGTTTGCCTTTCCATGTAAATGCAGAGGATGGTGGTAGTGAGGAAATCAGTTCCCTTGGAAACGCTGACCTAGAGTCTGTCACACTGCAAATGGGGACAAAGTTCCAGTTTTATTTCCTCTGAGGGCAGCTTTGATCTTTGGGGATGTTCACTGCCAAACCTTGAGCCGACCTCTCCCGGGCCTGGTTTCAGTGCTGCTCTTCCTCTGCTCCTGGCTGGTCCTTTGGAAGAGTCACAGATACCCCTTGGACACTGACTGAGAGGTTTTGCTGCCCATGGGGTTGGTTGCAGCTGTTTTTTGGCTCAGGGAATCCAGAATTGATTCCCTGGACTCAGCTTGCCCTGGGGGTTGATTCCTTCCACCTCCCTCAGCTCAGAGTTCTTTACAGCCAAAGGCCTGGAGCTGATGGGGTGGGGACATCTGCACACAACTCTGGTGGGAAAAGGGAAAACAACTCAGGAAAAATCCCTGAAAAATGTGGAGGTGGCGTCAGATCCACAAACCCTTCCTGGGTCCCGCTGTTCTCCCTCATCCTGTAAAATGAGAACATCCTGAATCCGTGTAACTAAGAGCAGCCAGCACCAGACTTCAAAGGCAGGGCCAAGAACTGCTCGCTTTGTCCCTGTACCCACATGAGAAGTGGAAATATCTGAACCTGGCAACAGATTGCACGAGCTGGCAGCAGAACTTCCCTCAGCACCAGCTCCCACCCCAACAGGAGGGATCTGAGACAGGACAAAAATAATTCTCCTCAGGCAGCAGCTCTGGGACCCTGGGCCCACAGGCTCTGCCCAAGGCTGTCTGGAAGGTGACACCTGCATGTCCCTTCAGATGGAGGGAGGCTGCAACGTTGAATGTCCCAGCCTGGGGCTGCCTGCCTCGCAAAGTGCCTTTCTTCTTTCTGCTGACTCCATCAAACTTGGATTGTGACAAATCCACGCCTGGCCCAGCACATTCAGCAGCTCCGGGACAATCCAAACTGGTGTCATGTCCCAGGTGTCCCTCACTGCTGTGTTTGGATGCTTTGTCTCGGAACAGGGAATGCTAATCCAGATTTCAGAGCTTCACCTAGACTTGCCTTTAATACCAGACATGCTTAAGGGTGAGAACAAGTTTATTCTGGCAAAACAAGAGGTTAAATTCCTCATTATGATAGTTTGAGAGAAGATTACAAAAGAGAAAATAAAACATGATTCGTGATCTCCCTCAAGAGCAGGATTCCTTCTCAGGCCTGGTATCTCTCACCTGAGATCTCTGGGGTGTGTTTGGGGTTCTTGGCACGAAGGGAGGAGCTGCACATGGCAGAGTGGCTTTTGGACAGGGATGGGGAGAGATGTGGCTCTAGATAGGGCTGGCAGCAACAGCCACAGGAGCTGAGTGAAAGAAGAGGGGTTTGGGTGCCAGGCTGGCACGTTAATGGGAATTTCAGCACTGCAGAGGCAGGTGGGAAACATGAAATCCATGTTTGTGCACTGGCACTGGGAGAAAGGAGCATAAACAAGAGGGGCTTGAACACACAACCAGCACAGGGAAGGATTTGACCCCAGTGACACTGAGGACCCACAAGCAGCCTCAGCTCCAGTTTGGGGACATAATTTAAGAAAGTCTAAATAGTTCAGGAGGTTGTGGGAGCACGAGGTAACACAGGTCCATCCTGCAGTGTCACATGTGAGTTGATGAGCTCTCCTGGCATTCAGAGTGATAAAGAATGGATAAAGCAGCTGCTTGGCCAAACAAATGGCTTTCAGTGATGCTCCGTGTGTCCCTGCTGTGTCAAGAAGGACAAACTCATTTCCCTGGGCTGAGTTGTGTAGAAACAGAGGACAAAACGATGCCCCCCAGGAGGTCTGGAGTGGCTTTGTGGCCCGGCCATCCTCATGCGAGTGCCACACGCTGCCAAGCTCTGTGCACAGCAGTTCCCATGGGCACAGCTGGCAGACCCCAGCCTAAGCCAGCAGGAAATCAATGTCCTGTGACCAAACTCAGGGCTCTTCCAGTGCTGGAGTGACATCTGTGTAGATGTGTAGGTTCAGGAGCAAGAGCTGCTCAGAGTAATTAAGGGGACTGACTGTCTCAAATCTCAGGAACCTGTTTTAAGTTGTCACTAAAGGGACCCTGGCACTTTGGAAAGACCCCCAGAGAGGCTGCTCAGGCCCTGGAGAGTTTAGAACTGTTTAGAACTGTGTGCTCAGCTCACCCCGCTGCCATCCATCACCAAACCGCGCAAATGAGGCCAAAATCCCCTTTCCAAGACAAAGGGAAGGCAGAAGATGCAGGCACAGACATGGTGTGGTGGCAGAGGAGTTGCCACCCCCTCCGCCCTGTGCAACCAGCAAAAGACTCCCATGGGAACGGCCTGAGCCAGGCTGGGGGCTGGAACTCAACCAAAGCACTGCCACTTGTCTCTGTTTTCCCCAGAGCAGGGAGCAGGCCACTTAAACAATTTGTATTTTTACAAACACTTAAAGAGTTTGTATTTTTAAATATGAGATGGATGGCATCAAGCTGAGCTGTTTGTGTGATAATCCTTGTATGAAATACCCAGCCTGAGTCACCTGTCAGGACTTTGCAGGTGCAGTCTCTGCCATTCTGCACCACCAGACCCCACCACCCCCTGTCCAGCAGAGCAGATCCGTTCCCTGTGTGCTGCACGCTGAAATCCCCGCTGGCAGTGGCAGACCTGCAGCCCAGGCTTTTCCAGCTGCTCCCGGTGGTGTTTGTTGTGGAGGACACGCACCTGGGGCTCTCTCTCCCCACGGGAGATTTCATTGTCTTGCTGTTTGTTCCTCTCCTTTGAAGCAGAGCCTGGAGGTTCTGCCTCGGTCCTGGAGCTGCGCGTGGTGCCTGCACTTTGCTGCTCCACCAGCTCGGCCCAGTGAGGCACTGGACCTCTGGACCTCTCTCCACTTTGCCTCTTATTTCCAGCTGAAAGGAGAGGCTGGTTTTCTCCCCCAGATGCCAGCCTCTGTATTCAGCCCCACAGGTGTGCCTCAGCCCAGCCCTCACCGCTGGGCTCACGTTTAAAGGTCGCCTGGTCACAGCTTTGTGGCAGACCTCTGCAGACATCCGGACTCGGCCAAAGCTGGCGCAGGTCCCGCTGCCCGCTGATGGAATTCCTGCTTGGATACACCCACCATGGCTGTGTGTCTGTGCTGATCAGTGTCCAGCCTATCCCCAGCTGGCTCTGGGGCTCTGGGCTGAGCTGCCTGCTCAGAGAGACGCTGATTTCTCATGATTGCCCTTATCAAGTCTTGGTCCTGGCTGCGGGCAGCGCAGGAAGGCACTTGCAGGAGAAGCTGCTCTGCAGAGCTGCAAATGTCTCCTTAATCCTGTAAATAAAGCCAAGCTTTTCTTCAAAAGGACCCTGAGAACATCCTGCCTTATCCATGATTCACCTGCCTTCAGCTATCTCCTTTTATATTTTCTTTTTCTGCAAAGCTGTGAGGCTCAATTATTCTGGGTTCTACTGGAATTGTTACAGGGATCCCAAGGAAAGAGTAGGAAAAGGTTTCTGTATTGAAATATTCTTCTTCCATGTCTTTCTAGAACGCCACTAAGAACAATTTCTGGCTTCTTCCTGAATGTGTCTGGAAACTCTACACCATTACAAGAGTGCTTGGCAGGAATGTTTTACCAAAGGCTTTTTAATTCTCATCTTGTTTCCGTGACAGGAGATCCGTGGGCAAGGGCTGAAATCCCACAACAGGGTGGGATTTCAGCTGAGTCCCTGAATTCCAGCTTTGGGTGGAAATGGGGTGTCTCTTCAACATCAGCTCAGGGCTAGGGCACAACTAGCTTTATCCCAGTTCCAGCTCATCCCTGATCTGGGAAGTGTAAAGCAGCATCTCCAGGGGAAGGTGCTGCATTGCATTTCCAGTCTGGGAGCAGGAGGGATCTCTGAAGAAGCAGGAGGCTCCTGAATAAAGGAATCTGCTTGGTTTTGTCTGAGTTCTTTCAGACCCACCTCAGTCACAGAATCATTAAGGCTGGGAGAGACCTTCAAGATCCTCAAGTCCGACCATCAAACCAGCACCACCAAATCCCACCTAAGCCACGTCCCCAGGTGCCACATCCAGATACCTCTGGAACACTTCCAGAGATGGTGACTCCACCACCACCTCCCTGGGCAACTTATTCCAATGCCTGAGCACTTTTTCAGTGATTTTTTTTTTGTTTTGTTTTTAATATATATTTTTAATAATCCAAGCCTCCCCTGGTGCACCCTAAGGCCGTTTCCTCTTGGGACATGGCAGAAGGAACCGACCCCACCTCAGCACAAGTTCCTGTCATGGAGTTGTGACAGAATTGGGGACCTCCTGAGTCCCCTCTCACCGCAGCTGTTCCAGCACAGCTCCTGCACAAACTTCCCTTCCCCTGGGACGGTGGGGGAAGGCGGAAGGGCTGCGGTGGTCAGCAGGACTGGTCAGCTGTGCTGCCTGTCCCGGACACCCCGCTGGACACAGGTGTCCTTCTCTCTTCCCTACGTGACATCCCACCTCCCCTTCTCCAGCAGATCCTGTGTGTACACACCACATCCTCAAAAATGCTGGGAGCTCCAGCTATTTCCCTGGCTGGCAGCGAGCACAAAGGATTGTTCCTTGTATCTGCTGGCTACTGGAAAACAGGAAATGTTCTTTCCTCTGCGCTGCTTTCCAGCCGTGCCGGGTTGTGCCTCTTCTCCTGTTCCCCGGCAGGATTTTGGTCACGGCTCTGCCTCGTTTGCATGGGGGAGAGGGGCAGCACATCCCGAGGGGACAGCTGGAAACAGAAAGAACACCGTGGAGATGGCTGGGGTGGGTTTATCCCAGCGGCTGCAAACAGCACTGTGATATCCCAGATATCCCAGATCAGCCCCCACAACTCACAAGCAGCGAGTTGGTTGATATTTTTTAAAGTGCCTCAGTTTGGGGCTTTAACAGCAGTGAAAAGGCAGAAAAAAGACACTTTGTGGTCTCTTAAGTTTCTCTTGCTGGTGGCTTTTGCTCTCCACCTTTGGACAGGTCTGCACGCATGGATTTTCCTTTTGATCCCGTGTGTGTCTGCCTTGTAACGCAGATTTGGAAAGAACCCTTGCAGGGAGAGTGCTGGATTGGAAGCCAGACAGGGAGGCATTTCATCAACAGGCAATAGCTTTTCTGGAAGCAGCAGGAGAGCAATCAATGCAGAAAGTTTCTTGTTTTCTTAATCATGCTCCTGTTCTACCTTTCCAGGGAGATTTATGAGCCTCCCAATGTTGGACAAACACCAACAATAGTTGCACATTTTTAGCATCTGAATGCTTTGCTTTGCCTGGCTCCCTGTGGAAAGACAAGTCCAGACAAGGTGGTCCTGCAGAAAATGGTTTATTGGGACAGAGTCCTGGACTGCAGCCACGGCCCCTTGGGCAGTGATCTTATCAGACCTCCTGAACAGAGCAGGGTTGGGCCTGTTTGTTCCCTCAGTGGAAGACCTCCGAGGAGAACCTGGGTGTTGCAAGACCCTGGTATCAATTGTTCCCTGGGCGCTGCTTTCCCTGGAGAGGAATGAGCAGGGAGCGCAGGTCGGTGCTGCTGGGATGGCCCCGCTTCAGAGGGTGCAGCAGCGGGGATGGAAAGCAGGGAGAATAAACAACATCAGCTCTGTGCTCTCGGCGAATTCAAAGCGAGGCAAGAACTGGTTCTTGACTTCCAAGGAGACGTGGGGAGCTGAATACTGCGGGGTCCTTTGGGAGTCCCAGTCCCAGTCCCTCTCTTTGAAGCGCACAGCTGATTTGGCAGAGATATCAGCAAGATATCAGATTGTTTCTTATTTTAGCCAGCTTTGATTTGGGGGCTGAACCTTACCTTCACTCAGAGCCCCCTGGAAGTTCTCTCCCTCCATTTCCCATGGAGCGCTGGCTTGCCTGGCAGGCTCTGGGGTTTTCTGCTGAAAACATCCCCATCCAGAACGACGACACTCCCGGCCTGGACATGGACATGGCTGTCCCTTTGGACTCGATGAAAGTGCCTCACCACAGAGTTCTGCGGACCTTTGTGACACCTTGGGGAGTCGGGGACATCTGCACACGGTGACAGATGTGATGGGCGTGCAGGGGATCCGTTCTCTTCCCACCTGGCAGCCGGCGGGAGTGTGGCTGCTCCTCCCCTCTGAGTGGGGCTCGTCCCTGCGCTCAGCTGGCCCATGCAGGGGTTTTAGAGCCAGGGTGGGCTAACACGTGCTCGGGGTGAGAGCCAGCTCCTGGTTAAGGCGGGTAGATGTGGGTGTGCCCCTCTGAGGTGCTGTGCCCCAGCAGGGTTTGATCCCAGGGGATGGGGAGCAAGCCAGGCCCTGAGCCCAGCCCTGGACCCCCTGGACCCCCTGGGTCACTCCTCAGGCTCCACTGACCAAGGGTTCAACCTCACCTCCACAGAAACATCAGGGGTCATTTCAAATCACCTCTTTATCCCTCCCAGTCTCCAGCTCTCACTGGAGAGAGATTAACGGATAAAAAATAACTGATTTTTTTCTGTAAAATCTGTTATTCCAGACTCCTATGGTATATTTATTCCTCGTGGATATTTGGGATGCCTCAAGGTGTTTCAAACTGCAGCTGATGTCCCTCTAGAGGACAGCACAGCCCACCCCTCATGTCCATCAGCTTTATGGAAGCTCAGAGCTGCAGGGATGCTCTGGATTTCAGGTGTCTGAGATGCAGAGTGCATCCCACCCCTTTCTGGCCTTTGGAATAGTCCAGAACTTTTTCTGGTGAATGCTGCATTAGATTTTAAAATTTTTGAAGGAAGATCTTTCATGATTTTCGTGTTATTCTTCTATTACTACAAAATCTGTTGTCATTAATGCTTCTATACATACCATTCCTTGGATGGAGCAGAGACAAACAAACCAGAAGGAAATGCAGCTTTTTGGAATGATGTTTAATGCGAGCAACCCTGCGAGACAGAGTTGCTGTGACTGATTTTCATTCCACCTTCGTTCCTATTTTGAATGCACAGAATTTGGGGTTAAGGACTTTTTTGCCTTGTACAATCCCAGGTTTCAGTTGCTTGGTGTGGTCTCAGTTGTGGGGTTGCACAACTCCCAAATTCTGATTTCAGGGGTTTTTTCCAGCTCGCTACAAAAAAACTGAAATTGTTGGTCCTTTCTGCCTCTTCCCTTGGGAGGCTTTCATTCCTCCCTTGGGAGGAATTCATTTTGGGAGGCTTTCATTGGGAGGCTGCACATTCCCTTTGCTCCCATTTGATGCCTAATTCTGCCTGATTATTCCTGATGGTGTTGGTGGTTAATTACCAGTATCAGAACTTGTTTTCCAGCATCATAACATCTTTTCTACTTGGATTTTGGCATGTAATAAAAACCTTTATTGGGCTAAGAAATGGTGTTGTCACTTGGAGGATGACCAGGCCCAGGGTGAGGTTGTTGGGGTGTCTGTGCAGGGCCAGGAGTTGGACAGGATCGTCTTTGAGGGTCCCTTCCCTTTCTGAGGTTCTGTGATTGTACCCGATGATATTTTTCAGCTCTCCCCTGTCTACTTTTCTGCTGCTTTTGGAGTTTTATCTTTGCATAAAGACAACCAAACAAGTAATTTCCTGGCCCCTGCATTTGCCAACAACTTCCACAAATTCTCTATGTACAGCCAATTATCTTGGGTGACTTTCTCTCCTTGTCCTTGGCTTGATCCCCACGAGAGCAGGGGCTGATGAGGCCACTGATTTAACTTCATCTTTGATTGACACCAGCAGAGTCATCTCCCGGCCCAACAGGGTGCAAATACGAAAATAAATGAGTTAATTTTCTGTGAAATCTGAGTTATGATCACTCCTGCTCAAACCTCTTCCATCAGGCCTCCTGCTCAGAGTCATTGAGGAAACGTTCAACCTTAAAGACAAGAGAGAAGAATCCTCTGCTGCTTCAGGAGGAGAGAGAGCAGGAGGCTGTGGGCCGAGGCAGAATTCTTTATGTCTTTATATCAAGACAGATATGAGCGTCTTTTGCGTTGTCCTTAAAATAACCCTTTATCCTGAAGATGTGCCTGGAATGATCGCTCTGAAAAATGGGGCTGCCCTGGGCAGAAGTGTGCACTGCATCCCGAGGCTGTGCTGGGAAATTTATCTGCTTTCTGGCAAGGCCACGGGGGAGCTCAGGACGTTCTGATAAAGGAGAGAGCCCTGGGGGGAGCAGTGGGAGGATTTTCAGCTAAGCCTCAGCAGATCTTGGTTGGGTGGCTTGGGTGGGCACTGCCCTTTCTTGCAAACTCCTCAGCCCTTTCCTGGTCTAAAGAGTCCTGGCTTGGTGTGGGCATTGTACAAATCCCAAATCCCGAGTCCCGAGCCCTTCATCTTCTGTCTGTAAATGCTTGGGAAGTTCTGCTCACCAAAGTCGTCACTGGAGGCTTCCCCTGGCCTTCATCACCATCATCTCTTATTGTAGGTCTCATCCTTTCTGCTGCCCACAGCAACCTCTCCAACTTTGCTCAGACATTCCATGAAAAATTAGATTTTTAGTAATATTTTAATGCTAACACCTAATAAAAAAGAATATGACCAGTGAATGGGTTCATCTTTTTGTTCCCTGAACCATCTTAATAATTTGGTATTTCCCAGAGTTGGGAACACAATTTATACAAAAGTCCTTTGAGCCATGTCCTTTGACTCGTCCTTGGCTTTCTTTTTCCCTGGATAAGAAGTCCCTACCCAGAAGAGCTGAGGAATCCCCCCAGAGCAGACCCAGGGGACGGTGACAGAAGGAACCACTGATGGACACTAAGCTGTGACAACGCCCCTGGGGCGGACACGGCATCAGGAAAAGGTGGATCAGAAATGGCCAGGGATGCAGCATTTGGGGATAAAGTCATGGATTGTTTCATCAGAGAGGCAGAGGGAGGGGTGCAGGGTCCACACAGTGCTGTTAGCTGAAGAAGAAAGTTTCTTATCAGGGATGAGGCTCAGGCATTCCCACATGCCCAAGCTAAGGATGGTCTCCCACCCTGCCCCTTGATCTGCTGGACTCAGGGAATCACAGAGTGCTTTGGGTTGGGAGGTAAAGCCCATCCCATTCCCACCTCCTGCAGCGTTCCCTTGGGCTGGGAATCAGCCGGGCGGGTCCCTGTGGGAACACTGGGCATGGGAAGGGGATATTTTGCAGCTGGGTATGGAGTGTGCTGGGCTGGCTTGGCCTGGAAAATCCACAGAGCCCCTCTGAGCAGGGTGGGAATTCAGCTGGAGAGAGCGAGGGAGCCTCAGAAAAAGATCTGGCAGGAGAAGTTCGAGCCTGATCCTGACTCTGCGGTGTCCCCAGCAGGTCCTTCCCAAGCTTCTGACAGTTCCAGATGCCAGGAGATTCCTGTGCTGGTGTCCCTGGGCTCAGGGATGCATGGAAAGGTGTCCTCTGTGCCTGGAGCAGCTCTCCAGGGGTTGGATGTGGGGTCCCACTGTCACTGAGCACTCAGGGTGGACACCCAGACCTCCTCCTCCTCCTCCTCCTCCTCCTCCTCCTTCTCCCTGCTGCCCCTTCCTTTCACCTAGAGCAGGCAGAGAACAACACAGGCACTTCTCCCAAAGGTCAGGGAATTTTTTGAGCTTTACCACAACTGAGGCTTGGAGCAGGGAGCTCAGAACCAGGAATGTCCTGGAACTTTATCTTTTATTTCCTTCATTGAGGAAACATATAAAAAGCAAAAATGCTGCCAGGCTTTGGATAATTTCTGGTTTTTGGGGGGTTTTCCCTTCTAAAGTTTTGAATGAGTTATCCAGGAGAGAAATGTAGGAAAAGAGGTGCTAATTAATGGAGGTGGGAAAGCAGTGACAAAGCTGAAGGGATGGATGCATTTGCAGGATGCAGAAAACAAACAAACCATCAGGGAATTGCAGCTTCCAAGACCAAAACCATGCTGAAATGTGGGTCGGTGCTCCTAAAAAGCCATGGATGGGAAATGAATGAAGGAATGAGTGACTGAGGGTTTAACTGGGCCAGTGGGGGGAAGCAGGGCTGATAAGGAACTCCTTATCCAGGAGTGTTTGGGTGCTTGGGTGCATCTGTTTGTTTTCTCAGCAGGGCAGATAAGATAACTCCGGGCTGTGTTTAGAGCAGGTTGAAACTGTTTGGTAAACAGATTTATATGCATGAACACACTGGCGTAGGAGCAGTCATGTGGTAACTCACAGATCAGCATCCACTTCGGTTCAGGAGGTTTTTCAATCATGATTATGGTCTCTCTCATTAGAGAGGTCTTTTATCACAGAAAGCCAAATTTTCCAGACAAACCACTCTAATTAAACCTGGGAGATAAAAGTAAAGACAAAATTAAAAAATAACATAGTGGGGTTTTTGCCAAAGCAGTTCCCTCCACCTCTGGTTCCTTGCTCTGAGAGAGTACAGCCAAGTTGCTGAGGCTCAAAAGGAATTGGATGGAACCCAAACTACTCAGCTCTGTGGGCTGGACAGAGCCTCCTCAGGTAGGAAATCCCAGGATGAGCACAGAGATGGGAGAGAAGGAGGGAGAAGGGAGCCAAAGCTCCTGTGCAGGGTCAGCGAGCAGAGAGAAGAGATCCCACAACTCACCCAGGAAGAAAATGGGCTAGAGACTGACTGTGAGGGGGACAGACATGAGTGTTTGTGTGGTCAGGCCCCTTCAATCCATAGGGAGAGCAGCTCTGTGTGGAACTGCCCACGGTGACAGAGCCACACGGCCCGGGGACACTCAGTGGAGCGCATGGAGAGGGCTCAGGTGAGGATGAGACTGGAGAATTCATCCTTAGTCTGGCCCAGAGAAGGAGGATGTGCGTTCCCATGTGGCAGAGGATAGTCCCAGACAGGGTCAGGAGGCAGCAATGGATAAATGAACAAATTGATCATGTGGGACTCTCCCACATGGGAAACTCCTGCCCTGTTCATTGGTGTCCAAGGGTAGAGGCCAGTGGGATGTGCCCAGGAGCCCCCCAGTGCTCTCCAGTGCTTCACCACTCATCCTGGAGCTCTGGGGCTGCAGAAGGGCCCCCAAATCTGGGATTTTTGTCCAGCTGTCTCCTACCAGTGGTGCCCTGTGCCCCACTGCACCAGCCAGGGCACACATCCCACCCTGGAGCGCTTCCCCAGCCCTTGGGCACAGTGCAGGGCCCATCCAGGGGGGGTTTCAGCACCTGCTCAAGATAAAATTTTATTGTCGTGGCCTTGCTCAGAAAACCAGGAAACATTCCCAAACTGGAGTCTGGTTTCTCTTCCACAATTGTCCTGGTTTTGGGATCATTCAGGACCTTAAAATCAATGAATCATGGAGTGGGTTGTGTTGGAAGGAACCTCAAAGCTCATCTTGTTCCACCCCCGGGGACACCTTCCACTATCCCAGGTTGCTCCAAGCCCCATCCAGCCTGGCCTGGGACACTTCTAGGGATGGAGCAGCCACAGTTTCCCTGTTCCAGGGCCTCACCACCTCAACAGAAGATTTTCAGAGCACTTTTATTTCCTTTGGAATTGTAGGTGAGGTTAAAGGAGCCCAGCAGCTCAGCACGGCTGCACTTTCTCTCTCTTTCTTGGGCATTTTGGGTCTGTCTGACCTTCTGCTGGGTCTCCTGCCCTGCAGCCTCGTGCCAGGAGAAAAAGTAGAGTAAAAACTTCCAACAGCATCTCCTGGCAGAGCACAAGGCTGAGGAGCAAAGTCATTGACTGCTGTGTGGGTGGAGGGTGATGGTTTCAGTATCTGGAGTCTTGGGGACTGTAGGAGAGTCAGGGATCCCAGAGAAACCACAGAGCTTCATCAGTGGAGGCAGTGCCTGTCTCTGAGGCCGGCAGAAAAGAGGGACACGGGGAAAGAGGCAGGAATTCAGATCTCAGCGTGCCAAAGATGTCTGCAGAGCCAAGCCGTGCTGCTCTGCCCATGCCTGGATTCCCCGGAGGAATGTGCTCGCTGGTGCCTGTGGAGCAGAGGAAAAGGGAGGCCGACAGGAGCTAAAGCAGCAGCTCCCTGGAACAGCAGCCACGGGCAGAGACGAGACTGACTCTGGGAATGGCTGCTCGGGAATCGCATCTGCGCGAGCAGCCAGGCACTGGTGTGGATACCCTGGACCAGGAAAAACCCGAGGAGCCCCTACCTGCCACCCCCCCCGACCCAGAGATGCCCCAATGCTCACCTCAGAGCAGCCCAGCCCAGCCCTCAGCCTGCCCGTGCCAGAGCTGATCCAGAGCAGATTCCAGGTTTTGCAGGGACAATCATTCATGTGTGCAAACCTGGGCATTTCCCCTAATTTTTCTTCAGACCAAAGACTTGCCAAGCTCTGGAATCTCTGACTGCACTTCTCAGGATACAGCTGGCCCTTGCTTTCCTGTGTTAAACAACCAGGAATAAATCACTTGCGGTTTTTGAAGAGCTCTGTCTGAAATCTGAGCTCAGAGTGGAAATACACAGCAAAATGAAGATGGCTTTGAGGAAGGGACAAATCCGCATGAACAGGAGTCACGGCCACAATCCTGGATGTGTCACTTGTAATTTAGCTGGAGGAGCGGTGAGCTCCTGACTGCTTTCCAAGGCTTTTGCTCAGCTGGTTGTGAGCTGCTCTGAAGTGCTGTGTGTTTGCACCATCCCCACACTGACTGCCTTCAGCGCTCCTGGTCTAACCTCAGCCTCTTTTCTTTCCTTTATAGATTTCACTGACACCTTGTGCTGGAAATATTTTCCATCTACTTTTCTCTGAAGAAGCAGAATGAATTAGCACAGACCCTGAAGGCCCTTCGGAGGGTAAGGGGAGAAGTACTTCTGGTAGGCCTCAACCTGACAGCAGGTCATGAACTTGAGGCTCTAAAAGGAAAAGTTTGCCCTCATCCTTGTGGGAAAGGAGCTGTAGGTGCAGGTCTTGGGGTGCAAGTGGAAAGCCAGAAGTTCCTCTGAGTGTGGAAAAGTGGGTTGGAATGGGATTGGTGTGAGCACCTGGAGCACCCAGGGGCACCACATGCCCTGGGGACGACGCCAGCTCTTGCAGAGGTGCCCTGGCCTTCCTGACCGCGCTCCCTCCCGCTGCCAGCAGCAGCCAGGGCGATTGATTCCCTGTGTTTGGGTGAGTTTTCCACACCGGTCCCTGGCAGGCCACGCTCCGCTGAGGGCACGTGGGCCTGTCTGTGCTCTGCCCTCCCCGCGGCTCCCCAGGGGCTGGCAGAGCTGCCCCGGGCTCCATTCGACCAGCAGGGCTGGTTTCCTCTCCAGTTTGCCTCCCTTGCAAAGCCAGCTCCACCTCAGAGCCTTGGGGCAAAGGGAAGATGGGAGCTGTCACCTCAGCGCTGTCCTTGGCAGGGAGCAAAGGCCAGCACCACCGTCAGTGCCAGGAAGTGCAGGGAACACACGTATTTCCCTGGACATGGCACCGAGGTCCTGGCAGGGCACAGAAGAAGCGTCTTCCTGCCTCTTCCACACTCACAGAACGTCTTGTTCCTCCTCCTGTTTTGCACAACTCAAAGCTGAGGACTGAGGAGCTTTTCCCAGTGGAGGAGATGGGGTGAGGAACTTTCTTCTCGGCACCTGGTGCCCTGTAACTCTCACAGTTAATGCTCCACAGCCTTCCAAAGGTTTCTTAAACGTCCTGCCTGACAGATGGGTGGGAGGATCTGCCAGTGAAGGAGAAAGATGTTTTCCTCCAGTGCCCCGATCCAGCTCCATCCGCACCCTCTCCTTCCAACTGTTCCTGGAGCAGCACACAAACACCCCATTCATACAAAAGTAAGGAAAGTCAGGAAAATTGTTTTCCTGTTTCTCTCCCCAGCAGAAGCCAATGAAGACAGTGCTGCCGTGGCTTGGTGCCAGCAGAGGTTTGCACAGTTTTTAGCATCACAGCAGTGTTGATCAGCACAAGCTGCCACTGCCACAGTGCTGAGCTCAGAGCTCTGCCTTGAGCCAGGTGAAAGGAGGGCTTCATTCCCCAGGGATTCCCCAGGAGGTTGGAGCAGATGGGTCTCCTGGCTGTGTCCTGTCACCTGTGGCCTCCCCAGAGCTGGGACGGGAGCTCCTGGACCAGTCCAGCAATCAGCCAGAGCTCACACGCAGCCACCTCTGTCCTGCCATGCTCAGTCTGTCCCTTCTGGAGCAGGTGCCACATTTCTCGTCCCCATCTTGCCACCCATCATGATTTTCCTGGTGGCAGTGGGAAGCCTGCTGTCCCCCGGGCATTTTTTCACTTAGGGTTCCACTCACACCTGTCCTGCAAGTCCAAGGAACTGATGAGAGCTAAAAGTATCGTGTGGACAAAGTGCTAGACAGAGACACAGCTCTAAAGGGTGCTGGTCCTTCAGAGTCCAGCAGAGAGTGAGCAGTTGTAAAATATGCAGATTCTGACCATTTTTCCCCAATTCGTGGCTTTCCCTGCAGTGTTCGCTGCCCTCTCTGATAAGACTTGTTATTTTGCAGTTCATCAAGATTTCTTTGTTGGCCATCACCTGGGAACATAGCCAGGTGTGAACACCAGGGTCCTGATGGAGCCAAGGCTGGCTCAGCTGCCATCCCATCCCATCCCA
>WAAG01093365.1:9101-22393 GCA_013390105.1 Tichodroma muraria
CCCGTGCCTACACCCACGCCTATTTGCTGGATTCCACATCAATCAAGCAAATCTGCCCTTACGATTGGCTCTCGTGCGGCAGAGTTCCCGCCCCCGGGCAGAGGGCCGCGCTGGCGGCGCGGCGCGCAGGCGCGCACGGAGTGTTGTCCCGGGGGTGGGCATGTTCCGAGGAGAGGAGCGGCCGCCAGCGCGCCGCGGGGAGGGGGCGGGCGCGGCAGAAGGAGCGGGGCCGCCGCCGCCGCCGGGGAGCCAGCCTCACTTCCTAGGAGTGCGGGGAGACCACAGCCTGCCGGGGGCTGCGAGCGGTGCCACAGACAGACCTGTGCGTGTGCATATCTCTCTCTCTCTCTGTCTCTCTATCTCTTTTGCATGTGCCTGTAGGACTCTCCACACACGCGCTCACATTCCCACCCACCCGCCGGGCGGGCTGGGCTGGGGTACGGGAAGGCGACGCGGGCGTCGGGGCAGTAGCTGTCCGCGCTTCCCCGTGGGGCAGCACTCGCTCGCCCGCCGCCAACAGCAGCCGCACGGGGCAGAGTCCTGCGGGACGGGCGCGGGCGGCGGGGCGGGATGCGCTCCGCCTGCCTCCCGCGGCACTGAAGCCGCCGCGGCCGCGGGGAGAAGAGCCTCGTCCGGAGAGACGCTTCGCCTGCGCTCCGCTCCGCCGCGGGGGCTGAGGAGCCTCCCTGCCGCCGCCTGCTCCCCGCTCTCCCGGCGGCCGCTCTCGCCCTTGGCACACGGCCGCGCGGTGCCGGTCCGTGCGTATGCGTGCGCCGGGAGCCGGGTCCGTGTGCGTGCCGCTGCCCCCGCCTGCCCTGCGGGTTCCTGCCTGCCTGCTGCCCGCGCTGCCTCCCTCTGCTCCCTCCTCCCGCTCCTGCCCCCGCTCCGCCGCGGCCTCTTTTGTTGCGCGGTGCCGGGCATGTGCCCGCGGCCGGCGGGCGCGGGGACGGGCGGGGGCGCGGCGCGGAGCCGGGCGCGGGTGTGTTCCCCCCTCCCGACTGTCGGTGTTGACAATAAATCCGGGATCGCTTCTGCCAACGTAAACCCGGGCCAGGTGGGTTTACGCTGTTTGTCATGAAAAGTTAAGCTTGTTCCTAAACATGCCCTGATCTTGCCCTTTCCTGCCCGTGGAGAAGGAAGTGTTGCCTCGCAGGCTGCGGCGGGTTCTATGACAAGATGTTTTCGGAGCACCTTGTGAGCCTGTGTTTCTCTCTCGTTGCGGCCAGCTTGGCTCCCAGATGGCCAATTCCCTCAACGGCCGCAACCCGCGCAAGGGACGGATCCTGGGCTTCATCGATGCCATTCAGGACGCCGTGGGCCCCCCCAAGCAGGCAGCTGCCGACCGTAGGACTGTGGAGAAGACCTGGAAGCTTATGGACAAAGTGGTGGGTGTCTCTGTGCGTCCGTGTATACACACAGAGAAAAATGGGGCTATTTAAATAGGCACACAGGGGCAAACAGCTTCTTCCTTGCAGCTCTGAGTGCTGTGCTGCGTGTGCCTCGGGAAGTTAGGGGACTCATGGTTTAGGTTATTTAAGCATCATTTGTCTTTTTTTTCTTTTTTTTTTTTCCTTACCAGTGGCCTCTGGCTATGTTTTTTTTTTTTTTTTTAATCTTGTTTTGTGGAAGGAAAACAAATGTGTGTGTTTGCCTTAGGCTATTGTTATTTTCAGATCCTTTAAAATGACTCAAACTTGAAGAGCTGTCCTAACCAAAAGCTGCTTAACTCAGACTTGTAATAACGTATTCTGTGTGTTTCGTGTTGTGTGACACTGTTAGTCTGCAGACAAGACCTCTGAAGTATTAAACTTCAGTTAAGCTAATTGTCCTGTGAGATATGTTGGTGATGGCAACATAGATGTGTTTGTGCTTTTAGGAATGTGCGTGGGGACTGGAGGATGTCACTTTTGTAAGTTTAGTAAACAGATTAGTATGGTATGCCTAACTTTTTAAGTATGTGTTCTACATTTTAATTACTTATAAGTATGTCTGCTATTAATTTTGAAACTAGAAATGCACTGTACTGAAACTCATTTTTCAGGAAGTGAGGGGATAGAATGTAGCTTTTTAGCTCTTATGCTTCCTCTCACCAGCCTGATACATTTTGTTTACTATTCTTTGAAATGACAGCTTGTATCATGATAGATTGTGTAGGAGAGTGCCTTACCAGTGGTAGGAAGAATTTGATTGTAACATGGCTTGCTGTTCAGGAGATGCAGGCACTCAGCTTTGCACACAGGGTGATACTTAAAAGCTCCCTCTTGAAACTGCTGAGCAGGGCAGATTACTACCTGTTGGCCTACCAGGGTCTGTCTGGTGATACAGTTACCACTTTTTAACTCTGTGATTCTCTGTGATGTAGTGCAACTCTTTGCTTTCTTCGTTGTTCTTGTGAAATAAGATGTTCAACATTTCTTAACGTTCATAATTAGTTATACTGGCAAGGTGGAGATTATTTCATCTAATATGCCTTTACAAGCGTTAAAATATTTTTTAAAGTCCTTGTGGGCTCTTTTTTGATGCTCCGAGAATAGTATCTGTACTTCCACTGTGTTTGCTGATACCAATTATAAGCTGAAACCCCAGCTTTAATAAAAACGGTTGTTATCACAAAGACTTTGTTGACATTTTCCTGTCAATGGTCAGGATGCTGTTAACAGTGAGTTCTCTTGTACTAAGAACTGAAGTATAAATACTTGAAAGTAGGTACTCTTCTTCAGTAGGAGGAAGTTTTCGGCTTGGACACTAGGAATGCGGTTTGTTGTTGAAACCACGTGGGAATGCAGAGATCTGATTTCCCTGTGTCAGGCCTTTTACAGATCTATGTAGTAAAGTTATACCCTGATTTGTTTGTATAATCACAGTTACCAGAAAGTCTTTATCCCACTGCTTAGACTTCTGGATTGCTTTCACTCATCCAATACAGGATAACTGTATTTGTCACAGCCCATCAGAACAGCCAGGAAGGCCTGTTTGGTAGAAGTCACTGGAAAGGCTGGACATTGTGCTGTGCTTCCTTTTTCATTTGACTGGATAAGTGTCCTCAATTTGGATCTTTAATGTATCCTCTTTAAGCTGCTCTCAGTTAATCAAATTTTATTTCCAAATTGTATTAAAGTATACCAGACAGGATGATGTCATAGTGTGAGAATACTCTAGCTTGTTGGTTGAGTTTTTAGCATTTGGTACTTGTAGTGAAAGGATGTGTTTGAGCAAATTTAATATGCTGGCAAACAAATTTAAATCTCACAGCCTTGTGTGGCAGTAGGCACAGGAAGGTCATTTTTTCCTCTGCCTAGATCAAACCCAGGGATTAAAATCAGAAATAGAAACCTGCTCAATCAACTGTTGTTTTAAATCCCATTTCTGGAGTGTGTCCTATGACTGATTTCTGTGGTGGGTCACTGATCAAATTTATACCTAGTGAAGGCAGTAGCTCTGCCAAGTCAGTGGGGTGCTACCCATAGTAAGGTTGTGGCTTGGAGGCCTATTTTACTTGTTATAATAACAGTTATTATGCTTGTTTATTCTTTAACTATAGTAGCTGTGATAGCCATCTTATTGCTGTAGTAAGGTAGCTGATGTTTTCCCCTATTCTAATGATGCTAAGAAAATGAATAATGGAAACAAAGCAAAGCTTTTATCTTGACCAAACACTGAAAAAAACCCCAGCCTTAAAAACCAGTGTCAGAGGGCAATAATTTCTGGTTTGCATTTTTTTCTTTTTTAAAATTACCATCTCCTACCTTTCTGTCATTTTTTTCTGTAATTTTGTCCTCTGGCAGATGAGGTTTTCTGTATGAATTACTTGTTTGCTACAGTAAGGGATTGCCCAATACTACAAACATTCCTACCCTATAAGAAGTGTACTATGAGGGTAGTTTTGTGATGTATGCAAAAATTCTGGCTACCTAGACACCATGCAAACTTCTTTGTGTAGAATTGGTTATGTGTCCTACTTTTGTATAGTTCTGATTTCATGGTAATGTCAGTTTTCCATGGGCTGATACTTTAGTTGTAATAGGCAGAATATTTCAGTTCTGTTTGGGTGCTTTCTCTTTAAACATTTATTATCAGTCTGAAAATAATCATGTATTTTGAAAAAGAATTCATTAACAGGACAGAATGTTGGAATAGTGCTCGTGCTTAGAGCCTTGTTTGTAAAAGTTACCATAAGCAACATTATTGCAGGGAATAAAAAAATAATCTGTATTAGATAATCAGTGAATGTAAATTGCTACCTGTCTATCTATCTTTCCTTTTTATGCTTCATACACTGGGATGTATACTTTTTGTGCTTTTTTGGTATGTCTTATGTGAATTTAAAATACTAACTGCATTATTAAAGGGAAAGCAACATTAGCATCAATGTCAAGTTTCTCTGCTGCTTTTCTCATGGGTAAGCAGTAGCTTTATCATTAAGAACCAAAAATACTTTAATTCCCATGCAATGCTAAAGATAATATTTCTTTTATGCTTTAGAAGGCTAGCCTTGCTTTTCAATGCTTGCATTGTATAAGAAAGTTGGCCATATATCTCTGGACTCGTAGGAAGCACATTACTGTTTTTAAAACGCGATCTATATTTTAGAAAGTTTGTATCCTGTAAATAAATGAAAAATGTTGTTAACAAATAACTCAGTTCTTCCTTTAAGCTCTGTATAAATTACATGAGGGTTTTTTTTTCCTAAGATTGTAAAACTAATTGCTTTTTAAAACCTAGACCCTAGCCATGTATTACTGTTAGAGAATAATGGTAAGTTGAGACCAACTTTGGGAGAGAATTACTACTATGTAAACATTGGAGTAGTTAGGTCTGTTTGCTGCTTGGGCTATTTAGAGTTGTCAGTACTATTTTTTCACACTTCACTCTTGTGGGATTCAAGCTGATAAAATCGTGACATGTTCTGAACAGGATTTTTTAAAACACGTATATTTCATCAACTTTTAATCACTTTTCATTCCTTCCATTGGGCCTGAAAGTAATTAAATTTTCTACCATGAAGATTAACAATATTGCCTAAACTATTTGGGTGCACTGGTATGGCCCACCAGTTGCTTGACTCTGTATAAATGGGGATGGCATTGATATACTATTTAGTAATTATTTAAGAGCAAGCTAGAGTGCTTCTCCAAAGCTTATACTATTGACTTAGTGAATAAAAGCTGTATTACTTCTGCAGCTTAGTATTGTGGTTTTCTTTAAATTAACATCTGTCAGCATCTGAGTATGCAGAGCATGGTAGTTGAAACTATATGTGCATTGGTATCCTTTGCAAAACTTCATGTAATTGATTCTATGGTCATAGTTGGTAGGAAATCTTATGCCCTGTGTATGCTGCTTATGGTAAAAGAATACAAAATTAAACAGAGAAACAGAAGCTTCTCTCTTTCTAATTGGAAGAAAGTAAAATTGCCCTCCAAAGTCAACTGTCCTTGTGTGTCTGTGGCATCAGTATTCTTATTGTTTATTCTTCCACTGTGGAAACATATGGCTCAGTTGCAGTGTGGTAGCTGTTGAACAAGCACTTACTGTATTCTCAGGCAAAAAGATTGGTGTTTGGGCCACCTCCACTTATATTCTGACAAGAGCTTTTTTTTTCTATGGATTAAATGTATTGCAGTTAAGGTAACTTCAGGCAGGAAGAAATCTGTGTCGAAGAATCATAATGTTCTGACTTGGACCGTTTTCCTTATTAGCCCCTCCTGATTAATTTTTTCAGAATTCATTGTTGATTGCATTGGATGTTGTGGATTGCTGGAGAACTGTCATGGTATCTTAACTGCAGAGTTACCTTTATGCTCTTTGTGGTGTGTCAAGGCATTTTCTAATTCTTTTACTATTTTGTGCAGCATGGCAGAAGACAGTCATTCAGCTGGGCAGTTTGGGAGTGTAGTCTGGGAAGTGTGTGAGCAGCACTGATGCTCCAATTGTTCTGACCCATTCACTGCAGCTGAAAACAGTCACATTTGGCGGATGTCCTACTCGTTAGATACTTACTCTGTTTGAGCCGAGATATTTTCCTTGTATTGTCTTTGACAAGCCTTAGGTGTTTAAACAGATTGTGTTAAGGCTGCTATAGTTTGCTTGAACAAGGGTCCTTTTGTCAAATGAGTCAAGGACTTTCAACTTTGCTTTAAAAAGTGAATAGAAGATAATTCTAATTCTAAGTCAAATATCTTCAAAAGTGTTATGAGTAGTGGCATTTATTTTGGTTAGGGGTGGGTGAGGAGAGGAGGGGAGAGGAGGTTCATGTTTTTTCTGCAAAGGAACTAGAGTTAACTGGAAGCTCTGGAGTTAACTGTTTCAAAATCAGTTTCTGGTAGATTAAGGTAATGCCTCAGTTTTCACAGAGTTGCATTCTTATTGTTCTGTGATTCTGGATTAAGTACTTGGATTTTCCCTGAATGTGAGCTAGTGAAAGGAGCTTAATTTTGTCTCCGTTTGCCTCAATAAGAGATATTTTTTACTAACTTGCTTACTGCTTTTCATTTTTTACCACTGTGTGCTTGCTAAATATATACATGCAGTCATAACAATACAAAAATCACAGTGATATGATTCATGTCCGCTCCTAATGTGTTGGTGAGAGTTGCCTTGTAAAGTGCAATATAGAGCTTTTTATTTTAGGGGTGTTGGGTTTTTTTTGTTTGTTTGTTTTGAGTTCTGTTTTCTTTTGAAGAAAGGTCTTGGCAAATCTTTTGCGTCAGCAGGTGTCATTTCTTCTTGCTTACTTTTAATTGTGAACTGCTGTGGTATGTGTCAGGACATCCTGACTGGAAACCATATGGTTTACCAACCATCTCCTTACGGACTTACTTCCTTTGAAGCCTTGTGTACTCTGTAAAGTGAAGGAAACCTTATACTACTTTAGTGTATTGCTGATTTGAACGTAATATTAGTATTTTTTTCAATTATAATGAATGAAACTATTGAAGGTGTTGAAGAACTTTTGTGTGGCTTTCTTGAAAGCTTGTTCTAAAATGGAAGGTTCTGATAATGTGCTGTATTTTTCTCTCCAAATTCAGCAGAAAGTGAAGCCTTATAAACTATCTTGTATATAATGGTGTGAGACTGAAGAAAACTTTCTAGAACTTCTGAAAGAGAAAATAGTTCTTCCTTATAACTGGATATTCTTTTTGTATAGCTAGATGGACTGACTGTTGAAAATACAGCAACCAGCATAAGCAAAATGCTTTTTCTTGTTTTAATATTTTTATAGTATTTCTAATATATATGGAATCACTTATATTCTGCTTGTTGGCCCATCTGATCAAAAAGACTTCAGAAAGATATTTAATTCTTTGTTCATGAGATTTAAGTTAGGGTAAATAAGTAATTCAGAATGATTGCAGCCTTCTCTGCTTGTGGTCTGCTCTCATTGCTGACTTTTTTCTCTGAATAAACATTTTGATCTTTCAGATGTTTTTTTCCCTTGTGCTTGTTACTTCAGAGAACTGTAAGGCCTGATCAGTGATAGATTTGCGTCACCTGTAGTTGGTTTTGCGAAGAATGTCAGCCTGGTTTCAAGTTTTCACTAAACCAGAAATCACAGTGAACTCAGAAGTTCAGAGAAAAACTGGTTTTCATAAAGATTTCACTTCTGTATTCGGGATTCCAGTTCTTATTACTCTTCTACTAAAAGAAATTCATGTATGTCTCTGCATGGATGATTTTCAGGTCTAGATACACGTGTAAGATTCTTTGCCCATGTTTCTGACATCTCCTTAGAGAATTCTGTCTGTCAGCCTAACTTCAGTGTTTTTCTGATCTTGAAAGAATGCTATCATAGCCAGCCTTTATTCTTTGAGAATTGTGCTTTAGACATCCTGGGGCCCTGTTGTCCCTTTTTTTAATCCTGATGATCTTATCTCTATCACATAAAATATAAACAAGTTCTTTTCAGTTTCAAAGCTCTTGCAGTTGTGGATTGCAGTTTCAGACTGCATGGACTAGTCAAGAGATGATCAAATATCTTTTTGCTTTACTTTTTTTTTTTTTTTCTCTCCAGCTCATTCTCAACTTTAAGGAGTTCCTTTACAAGCCATTAAATTATTTGAGAACTTGCTGTGGAATTTTGCAGTTTGTGTCTAGAAATACCAAACTGCTAGTGTTCAGTCTCTGGACCACTCTCTTCAGCATGTTGAACAGCTCATGTATTCATATTTGCCTGCTTCCAGGTTTGTTTGTTTTTTTCCTACTGAGATGTAAATTTCTCTGGGATAAGGACTGTTCTACAGAACATCAGAAGGCTTCCTGATGTACTACTTGTCTAAAAAGTTGTAAAAAATCACTTGGTCTAAAAGTTGAAAGAGTAATAGAAATTATTAAAACAACAATCAGTGAAATGAGGAGAGCTATTGCAAATGTCATGTTTTAAATTCTGTTTTGAGTGGTGCTAGACTTCTAAAAAACTTCTTGGTGCTTGACTTTTGTCTACTCTATCTCCACTTTTTTAACTATGACCCCGTTACTTCACTCTAATTGCCTGGTTGTGTTCTTGCACTGTGTGTTTCAGACACAAACTATTACCTGTTTGCTTTGCTGTTTGGGGTGCATGAAGGTCTGTTAGTGGCAGCAGTCTTGAGGCAGTGAATTTATTAATGGTGTAGATGTAGAAATTACAGGAGAGGTCAGCAGTAGTGACAGAGCTTTGAGTTTAGAGAGGTGAGGGTTACAGGATACAGGTTTGTTCCCCTCTCACCCAGAAAAGCTCAAGGATGCACTTTTTTCAAGTTGATAGATTAGTAGGAAAAGGAATCTACTTTCAGCAGTATTAAGATGTTTTTATAGCCTCATTAGTTACCTCAAAAGAATGTCAAAGTCACTGATATATAATGTGGCAATCTCCAAATGATGCCTATAAAACTTTTATTCCACATGGTCTTAATTTTTTGGTAAGTATTTGCATATGTACAGCTGCACACACATCTAGAATGCAGTCCCTCTGCAATGTTTTAGCTGAGCCTGAATAGCTCAGTGCAACAGCAGTCAAAAACTGTCTGTTAGTTTTAGTCTTGTCTCTTTCTAGAACAGAACATTACAGAACAAACTATCAGAAAATTTTAGATAACCAGGAGACAATTCTTTTCTTGTTATGTTAAGGATGTACAGGAAACAAAGAATACTTTTCTCATCCAGTAACATTTCCAGTGGAAACTAGATTCCGGTAAAGGTGTTCTATTAGTCTGGACTTATTCTTTGAGTAATATATATTCAATATATTTGTGCCATTTGGGATCACAATGATTCCAAGTCCATTGAGATGTTTTCTTCTGTTTGGTTTAAGTGGCAAAGTTTTAGTAGTGAAGGGACTACAGGGATAATTTTGCTGAACTACTTGAACTACTGCCAGAAGCCTCCCCCCTGTCCAATCGAGCAGCTGGCTCCAAGATGGACCTGCTGCTGGCCAAGGCTGATCCCGTTGGCAGCAGTGCTGCCTCTGGGGTAATGTCTTAAAGAAGGGGGGAAGGAAAGCTGCTGTGCAGAAGCAAATTGCAGCCAGGGAAGATGGAGTGATAATATGTGAGAGAAGCAACTCTGCAGCCACACAGCTCAGTGAAAGAGGGAGAGGTGTTCCAGGTGCTGGAGCAGAGATTCCCCTGCAGCCCATGGTGAAGACCCTTCAGGTCCACAGTGGAGCCTACATTCACTGTAAGCCGTGGAGGACCTCAGGCCAGAGCAGGCTGGTGCTTGAAGGAGGCCATGATGCCGTAAGGAACCTGTCCTAGAACAGGCTTCCGGCAGGACCTGTGGTGCCATGGAGAGAGGAGCCCACACTGGAGGTTTCCTGGCAGGACTTGTGACCCTGCAGAGGACCCACGCTGGAGCAGTCTGTTCCTGAAGGACTGAACCCTGGGGATGTTCCAGAGGAGTTCACAAAGAACTGTGGTCTGTGAGAAAGACTTGTGTTGGGGAAGTTCAAAGATGACTGTCTTCTGTGGGAGGGACCCCTGTCTGGAGCAAGGGAGGAGTGTGAGGAGTTCTGCTGAGGAGGGAGGAGTGGCAGAGACAAGGTGTGGTGAACTGAGAACAGCCCCTATTCACAATCACCCTCTGCTTCTGTGGGGGAGGAGGTAGAGTGGAAAATAATATTAGGCCCAGGAAGGTGGGTGGAATGTGTTTTTAAGGTTTGGTTTTATTTTCTTGTTGCCCTACTCTGATTTAAATTAATTAAGTTCCCCAAGTTGAGGCTAAATACCTTAATATAAATTACCTTTGACAGTATTTGGTGAATGATCTCTCCCTGTCCTTGTCTTGACCTGTGAGTATTTCGTTATGAGTAAGGGAATGAGAAAGAAGCTTTGGTGGGCTCCCCATCCAGCCAAAAGCAAAGCACTGAACTTCTGTTCCAGCTAGGAACTGGAAAACAATGAGTTTATAAATATATTTGTTTCCTGGTTTACAATATCTGTTTTTGAGTGACCTAAAGTCTGTCTGTTGTAGGTAACAACTTGTGAACCACTGTCATGGTTCAGACCATTTTCTTATGTGCAGAGCTTTCAAAATTAAATTTCCCTAGGGTCTAAGAAGCTATATTGTTGGATAAAGAGAGCCAGCAGATGACAAAGTAATTTATGTCAGTTCTTAGAAGATATTTAAACACCTGTAGCTAAGTTAACCTGCAGCAAACATCTGTATGAAAATACTGCTCTTGGCATTTGTTACATGCTGTGTTTTGATATGCTCCTTAGCATATATTAGACAGGAAAAGACATACTTTAAGGGCATACCCACAAAATATGTAGCTAAGCTTGTTTGCTTTTTATGGATGTGACAAGATTAAGTCCAATTTTGCCTCTTTTGACATTAGATAATATGTTGGAATTTCACAGAATATAAATGTAGGATTTAATTCTTTGGGACTGGAGGTTAGAGAAGTATGCTATACCCAATAAATTTGAAAATGTCAGATCAGTTTTTGTCTCAATGGATTTCTTGTCTTTCACATTCTCTTGTTTTTGCTTATAGGTAAGATTGTGCCAAAACCCAAAGCTTCAACTCAAAAACAGCCCACCTTATATACTTGACATTCTACCTGATACTTACCAACATTTGCGACTTATACTGAGCAAATATGATGACAACCAGAAACTTGCACAACTCAGCGAAAATGAATATTTTAAAATCTACATTGACAGTCTCATGAAAAAATCAAAACGGGCCATAAGACTCTTTAAAGAAGGAAAGGAAAGAATGTATGAAGAGCAGTCACAGGACAGGTAAGTGAAATACTTAAATATGAAGTAGATCATCTGGTCTGTCTGCATTCTTAGCACTGTTGTCTGCAGCCAGTGTGTTTTGACATTTTTAATTATTCAAAGAGCAGAAATATTTATTGCTTGGATTCATTGACCCTGCAGGTCAATCAGTAGTTTGCTGGATTTGTTTCACTGTATGCTCTTATCTGTCACTTTGTGACCTTTAATACCAAGTGCATTTCCTTCATAAAACATTCATTTCATTGTAATTATTTATTCACAGGGCTTACAGTATGTAGTTTTTCCTGTGGTAGAGAGAGTGACTGCTAACTTGGATTGAGCTTGACCTCCCTCCCTACCCTAGATCCTTAAACTTTGAGAGCCATGATGGGTATTGACTTAGAGTTTTCACAAGTGGTGGAATGAAGCAAAACTATTCACACTTTTCAGATATTACGTGGTTTTATGGTAGGGTAATGATAATGTTAGTTTTATGCTCTGAAACCTTTTCAGAAACCTAATGGATTCTTGATTTGCCATGATTCAGTTTTAATAAAAGGAATTAACGTCCACTTTATCTGTACTCTTGGTGGTAACTGAAGAGGTTTTTAATATTTGATTTGATAACCTAATATTTTAAATAATAGTATTTCAGGAAATTCTGTGCAAGATCTTCAATCTTGTTTTGGGAAGAGGGGGATACAACATTGTTGTGGCCTTTGTGGTATTACTGTAAATCTATTCAAACAAAAGAGACGATGCTCTTTCTGAAGTCTCCTCTTTTTAAAGGAGATAGTGGGGAATGAGATGCCAAGTGAATGGAGGATTGAATTCCTGCTCTTCTGTCTGTCTGCACTTGAACTCTGAGGCAGGCATGGTGGCAGTATAGTTTTACAGCTGGTGAAATAGTTGGTAGAAGCAGTGAAATGTCTACATTTTTTTTTAAATGTCACTGCTGTTATGTTTGAATTATACATATGTTCCTTCCAGATCTTTGGCAATGTTTATAGCTACTCAGTCTACTGTGGTAGTCTTTCGGGCTTGGTAGGGTGTCTGAAATTTGCTTGACATCTTAGGACTTTTTTCTTAAAGAACATCAGGACTGTCCAGGTATGAATATACTTAAGCAAAAACACTCCAAGAGGAGTAAAATACACTGTTTTAAGGTGTATTTTAAGGAGACACCTTTAAGGTGACACCTTTAAGGAGGCATTTTATTAAATAAGGTGTTTTAGTGATCAGTAAAGATTTTGATGAAAGTGTTTTTTGTGTTTGAATTTGTAAGTGTGTAAAGCAGTGTTTTCACTGTAGATGCATTCTTACCGAAACTCCTGAGAGAGTTGTTCATCACTGAGCCTATGGCTACCTATTTTAGGCATCCCATTTGGTGTATGTACAGAAGTCATTGTGTTTCAAAGGAAATATGTACTTGTTATGACAAGGGAAATTTGACAGAAGTAGTTGGATTATATAAGCAGGTTTTATTTTGACTTACCTGTGTTATATGAAACCCTAATCTAGTTAAGAGTTGGCTTAAAGTTAGCAAAAATTAAAGCCAATTTCAGTGTCACTTTTTCAAAATAATTCCTATGAGCTCTGTACAGTCATTCAGGCAGTATGTTAGTAACTCTGTCTAGTTGCTAGAGTTGCTTCTTTCCAGTTACCCATTTAATTACCTGCATTAGGGTAACAGTGGTGTTAGAAGGATGTCTTTTATGAAGCACAGAATTTTTGAAGAAGGTGTAGTTAGCATATTTACTGTATATTTGGGACATTCTTGTGAGATGCTTGGAGAGGAGGGATTTTAAAACAAATCATACTGATGAAGTGCACTGAATCACAATACCTATTTCAGACTTTTAAAATTAGTGTTTCAGAAGGTGACAGGTATCTTATTTTGCTTAACTGATGAAGTTCAGAGCTTGAAAAATGGAGCGTAATAGAAACGTTTATTTTGCGTTCAAATTGTTAGCTGTGTTTCCTATACAAATTGCATTCCAACTCTGTCAGAATGCTTAAATGAAAAAATTGTAAGCATTACTTCATTAGATCATGACCCATCTAATTCCAAGTAAAAGTCTATATCTTTAT
>WAAG01093366.1:2298-19373 GCA_013390105.1 Tichodroma muraria
GAGAGACATTTAGAAGTCTTATTGCTCTTAGTAATCTGAACAACATCTTTTTCCCGATTACCTTGAACAAACTGAAGAATTTATTTATGGTTATCTTTTACTAATAGGCTCCTCTGCTTACCTAATTCTCATCTTACTAGTATTATCCGATAATGAATCAACAGTACTGCTCCTGTTTTGTATGACTTTTTTTCTTAGGCTCCTGCTGCACTATGTACCTTTTTGCTTGTGCATATCCCTCTGCTGAGATCCCTAACAGAGGGATCAGAACCACTGCAGGCCTGGAAACAGAGAATGTAGCAAAAAAGATTCTGCTAAAGGCCTTTTATTCTCTGCTGCAGAGAAAATCAAACAGATCTGGAATGTGTGAAGCAGCACTCCCAACCCAGAGCCTGGCATCACTGAGGAAAGTTTTGCAGTGCTGTATTATTTAAGAGACACATTGGGAGGGAATTTGGGGGAAGAAATCCGCCTCCACATCGGTTTTCTTTCATCAGCATTAGCACTCATTGGTGGAGCAGTATGTGGGAACGGTGTGTGATAATCTCTCTGCTCCTTCTGCAGGGCAAATGGAGCACATTGTCCCATAACAGCCACCACTCAGCACTTCAGCACTGATTTACCTTCCCCACAGACACATATTACTGCCTCCTTCCTTTGGACGACTGGCATCATCTGAAGACACTTTATCTTTGTAAAAAGCATCTTGACAAACTCTTCAAACACTGCCTCTTCCCTGCATTTGTACCTTCACCCCCTCCCTATTACATCCTCAACTAAAGCAGATTATTGCAAAATCCATTTAAAAAACACAGCAGTTTTATACTGAAAGATATCTAGAGGGCAGCAAATCCAGAGGGAAATCTCATCCTTCAGTGCAAACGAAACCTCCTCTTTTATTTAATTTCTGAAAAATCAAACACAGAGTTACATAAAGCTTTTTTTTCCCCCTCTTTCTCTCCACAAAGCAGCAAGAATAATAAGGTATCTCTATAAGGTTGAGATAGAATCGTACCTGGGAGCAAATTTTTAATTTGATTAAAGCTTACAGTACTGGGCAAAGCCTCTAAGTTCAGGTGTGAGTTATGAAGAAACTGCTCGGCCATCTGAAAGCAAATATCTGAATCCCATCTTTCCCAATATTCCCAAATACCTTTCATATATTCCCAAATATCTTTCATCCCATCTGAAAGCAAATATGTTTTTAGTGTATTGCTGTGTAACATAGAATGCTCCTGAGTTATTGGTGTATAACTCTGCTTTTTGTGAAGGATATAGTTAATTTAGTATTAAGATTTTATTGATTGCAATTTCATTTTTCTTTATGTTTGGTTCAAATTGTAGCTGGCCAAACAGCAGCTGAGTTCCATTTAACTGTTGGCAATGGAAATCAAGGCCTCTGTGACATCTTGCTTTATTGGATACTGCCTTCTTCAGCACATTTTGACACCCTTTGAGAAGTGTTTCTGCAATTACCCTTCCTAAATTTCATCACCAACAGTTGATGTATAAAGTAATAGGGATGTTGGAAACCCCTATCTCTTGCCCCCCATGTCTTGTGTTTGGCACTTGAGGTTTGGAACTTGGTCATCAAGAAGTTATCAGAATGCTTAAAAAAAAGGAGAAAGTTTAAAAATGTCCATGCTAATGGGGTTTGAGTTTTTACTCAATTTTTGAAACTTTTCACTTTAATTGTGTATGAAAAAATGGCATCTGTATGTTGAAAGCTGCAAGTAGAGGCAAATCAGTGCAGCCTTTTGTGGATGCTGTCAGTAACCACAGGAAAAACCAGACAGGCTCCTTTGAGCACCCTTGGGAGTACTGGTGTCTAAATGTCAGAAGGGACATCTCCCATTCCCCACTTTCTGAAGCTGCAAAATAGGGTTAATGAACTGATCTCTGTTGGTCTGGAATTTACTTTTACATTTACTGATGAAAAATGTGGTATGAGAGAGGGTGATTCTTGTGGTCAAGGGGCAACATATTTGCATTGAAGAGGACAGGATATTTACAGGAAAGAGGAGGATTGGGACTGTATGATGACTTTTTTTGCTGGAGACTATGCCTGAAATGAGAAGGATTTATGTGGTACCTGATAGTATTTATAGCAAAGGCCATACAAGAACACAGGCAATTTCCTGTTAATTGCTTTTCTTATGATGAAAAAGACCCCTCTTTCCTGTGTCATACATGTGGTGATTTTGAACAGCTAGTATTACATTAACATTGAAATATCAGGGAATTTTTGTCACTAGAATAGTCAGTCATTACTGAATATGCAAAAGGCAACACCTTCCTTACTTTCCCTGCTGTCTCTGAACACCATTGTGTTTCCTCTGCAGGAAGGGAAGATTCCCTTTCTTCCTTCATCTTCACTGGAGTGTTCCTTTTGGCTGGGGTAATTGTATATAACGTGACCACTGGGTGGTCTTCTAGAACAGCTGCAGGTTGTGAAGTGCTGGTTCAGAATGGTGCACTGCCAGAGCCAGTTGACCTGCTGCTGTTAAGGGTCATAGAACAGGTAGGGCTGGAAGGGACCTTAAAGGGGTCATCCAACTCCAACCCCTCTGGCATGGGAGATCCTGTTGGCCTTCAGGGCTGCATTTAACAGCAATATATGACTGTTTTTTTGTTTGGTTGGTATTGTGTGTACCCTGCCCTGTGTGTAGTGGGTATATCTGAGCCATGAGAGGTTAAACTCTTTTGGACTCCTTTGGCTGCTCAGAAAATTCTTGCTGCCCTGGGTTTCATAGATGAAATATAAACACCATTTACATCTACTTAAAATCTGAACTGAACTTGAAATTTCTATTCAGCCCAGTGGTGAATGTAGCTACTGTTAAATTGCTCCATTAAGTATAAAACAAAGTTTAATCTGCTGTGTTTTACTTCTGCAAAATGCTTCTAAGGACTGGTAATGTTCCTTTTTATTGTGCTCCTTTGACTTTATAGAAAACTGAAAACTTTGTCCCAATTAAAAAAAAAAAAAAAAGGGATTAAAATATCCATGGAAGAAACACAAAGGTTCAAAAAAGACAGAAGAAAGAAAAAGCATTACCAGGAAGAATTAAGAGGTACAACACTGAAGCAACTTGCTGTTTTGCCTTTTCCTTTCCAAAGGAAAAAAGGTGGTCAAAGAGTTTGGTCAAAAAGCCCCACTAAGCAGATTACCTCAACTACTTGTGGAAAAGACTACAAATGCAAAAGAAAGGCAATTACTTTTTTTTTTTTTTCATTCTGATAGAATTTTTCAGCTTCTAACATGGAATTAATTGCCTCTTTTTTTTATCCTCATTTTTTCTTGTAATGGTCCTTCGCATAAATTTAGTCATCCTTGAGGGCAGCTGCTTCAAGTATACAGCAATTGCCAGATGATTACCTCTTTAATGTTTTCACTGAGTACTTTGCTGGTTAACCTCCTTAACTGGAGAGCTGCTTATTGTTATTTATGTCTTGTCAGCATAGAGGTTCATTAACCATCGGTAAATGACATGTTTTCATATCTGCTGACACTAGAAATGCAATGTGATCAATTGCAAATTGACTTCAGTGCAGCAATAGAGTGCATTTAACACACATCAGTGGATCATTTGTACAAGCAGAGCTGGAATTTTTATGGCTGTTTATGTCTCTCTAATATCCAAGTATAAATTCTCCCAAGCCAAGCGATTCTTAGTAAAACCAAATGCAAAACTCTGTCCAACAAGTGACCGTGGCTCTCAGCACGGGAAGTTTTTTGGATGGCAGGAAGCTGCCGGGGGTGAATCGGCCCTGAGTGCCTCGGCCGTGCCCGGAGGCGCGGCTGGGCCCGGGCGTTCCTGTGAGCGTTCGGGCCCTGCCTCGGCTGCGCCGGGGGCCGCTCCCCAGCGCTGTCCCTCGCTCGCTGGCCTGCCCCCGCCTCAGGAGGGGAGCGCTGGCTCCTGCCCACCCCCCAGGGAAGCTCTGGAGATGGCTTTGTGTATGTGTGGTGCCCAAAAGCTGAGCTGATGACGCCTCTGTGTCCAGGCCCTGTGGGGCAGGGGATGGCAATGATGGGGAGCCAAGAGCTTCCCGTCTCCCCGGTGCCAGTGGTCCTTTACTGCCCCGCCGCGCACGCTCCTGGCGAGGGAGCCGAGCTCCCGCTAAGCTGGGTCCAAAGCGCTGCTTTCTGGTGCCACTGCAGCAGCAGCATTTCTGCGTTTCCTGAGGAGGCTGCCGTTGCTTTCAGCGGCTCAAGCCCTTTGCTGAACACACTCTGCCTTGGGGCCAGAGGGCCGGGCCCTGCAATCTGCCCTGTCTGCGATAGCACTGCCAGGCACTGGGATCTCCTGTGCTGCCGAGGCCTGGGGGAGTGATCTTCCTCACCAGTGCCTGGATCTCCTCTCTAGGATGAGCTATGACCAAAAGGCAACTAAACAGTGACTGTATCCCTCTGGGTTGTCTCCTGCCCGAAACTGTACATTCACTTCCATTTGGCTGCTTGTCCCTCACTGGAGTGCAGGTTCTCTGTCTTGTTTCCTTCTGACCAAAATTTCTAGGAACTACTGATATTTCTGTAGTTCTGAGACTGCTCTTGCTTGTACCAGGCACTTGTGTACTCGTTGTTGTACTTAGATTGGAGTATGTCACCTTCACAGACACCTCTGAATTTCTAGACCTCTGTCTTTTTATCAATTTGTCCCAATGGCAGAGGTAAAATTTTCAACTCTGTGGATCCAGGCAGATTATATGGTAAAGATTTGCCTTCAAAGCTAGTAAAAGCATATAGTTATCTTTATTAAAAAAAAACCACAAACAAACCAAAACATTAAAAACCCAAACCACCACAAAAAAAAACCCTCCAAAAGCCCAGAAGGAAACAAAAAAAGCTTTTTTGAGAAAAGGTTTTCATTACAAAGCATCATCAGGTTTCAATTTAACAAAACACTGTAAAACAAAAGAAAACAGTGAATGCAGGCAGCAGCCCTTGGAGCATTCAGTGCTGATTTACTATGCCAGGACATATCTCCTGTAGCGTTAGATTAGTATTTTTCTCTACTGTTCTGTCACACATTGTTTCATGTCTAAGATTCCTCACTAGTAACTGAGCTAAGGCAGTAAGGATTTACTTGCATTAAATCCATTATTTTATCTACTGGAGAAAAAAAAAATGGCTTGCATTGAAATCTCTTTGGGAAGAAAGTAAGACCTTACATTGTTTTAATTGGGATAGCTTTGGCAATTTACAATTTATACGCAAGTCAAAACATTTTGACATTCATCTGGAATATCTGACTCTTAGCTTATGCTTTTCTTCTGTTGGAATATTTGCAATATGCTCATAGATTTATACGCTACAATAAATTTGTTTTGTCTTATGAAAATGAAATTAAACTTCAGATTGTCTTTTCTGTATAGAAAAGGCAGGAGCTTCTGATGTAATCTGTTTGATTAGTGACCTTCCTGAAGAAAACTGTCCTCTTCCTTGTTACACTTATTCTCACTAAATATCCAGAACCATATTTGCTCATGGGCAGCTGAAGTACTGGTTGTTTTTGCTCCCTGTCGATAGGAACATGTGAAACAGCCTTGTTTCAGCACTATGAATAACAGAATGCTGAATTAATATTATGGCCCCTAAAAAAATTGCTTTGATGTAAGACTCCAATATACTTACTTTGTTACAGAGACATAATACTTGTTTAGCATTCTGTTATTCATGTGCTGAGATGGTATTGATGGACTTGCTAGGAGTCCAGCTATGGAGTTCATGCTGGGGCAAAGTCAGACAAATTAAGGCAAATTTCAGTCCAAGTTTAAGACTATAAGGTGGAGCAGATGGCTAAGCTGGTTATTTCAGTCTTTGTTATCAACATGCCGATTGTTCCTGCACCTTTTTCCCAACTTTGCTGGTTTTCATCACAGTGCAATGCCAGATCCTGCCCTGGGGAAACCTGCAGCACAGGCTGCAAACTGTATCTTAATAAGGTGTATTTTAAAAAAGAGCACCTGCTGGTCACATATTATGAATTTTTGTTTAAGGAAAGCCATGATAAACTTGACAAAGGATAGAAATATGAAGAAAAATGGGCTAAGAGAGGTTTGGGTGTTTAAGCACAGTATGGTGATTCCACTAAAATCTTGATGATTTAACCAAACTTTGCTTGTGCACACGAGTAAGTATGAACAACAATTGAAAGGAAAGAAGAAAGAAAGAACAACTGCTCTGTGTGTCTTCAGATAGCACATATATTTCTTATCAAATTCACCAGGAGCCATAGTATATAAAATATGATATGCACTAAGGCAATAATAACCAAACAATTTGAAATCATGCAAAATTTTACCATTTCTCTTTTGTTTCTTAAAATCAATTAATATGTAATTTTATTTCAAGAACATTGAATGATAATTTATAGAGAACCATAACTCTGGATGATGATGTCCACTAACAACAAAATGCAAGAAAACAAGATCCCAGAGCTCTTCAGAATGATCTCTTAAAATCTGGTGGAGACATGTTGGGGTCAAGCTTTCTCAGAGTCACTGCAGATTCCATTTCTGCCATCTCTGTCTGTCCAAATAGCAGTGCCAGGCTGTAAGACATAGAAATGCTTTTCCTCCAGGCTGCCTCAAGATCCCAGGTGTTCTGCAGACAGAGGAAACTGCCTCTGACATCCTCTGCAGAAACCGTCGTGGTCCAGCAAAGGGGTGGGGGCAGAGATGTATCACTCCCCAGCTTGCTGTGTGTGTTCAGAGGCTGCTGCCCATCCCAGAGCTGTAGCCAGAACCACTGGCCCAGCCAGGGGTGCAGGAGGATGTGGAGCTGGACCCAAGCAGAAGGCTGTGGTCCTGCTCTGCATGGCTCCTCTGGTTTTGATAGAAAGGGATCTGAGTATTAATGTTACACATAGTTGCAAGGATGAGGAAGAAAATTGACCAGAAATACCAAAAGGACCAGTATTTCATTAAGGAAGGTAGATTTATCGACTGTCTAGACCAAATCTAGTTTTGTATTCACACTTTAAAACTTTTAATTAAGCTTTACACTTATACTGTCTAGCCATTCCCAGGTTAGTTTTATGAAAACATTAACCTTGACATTTTGACAACTTTTTCCCTTTCATTTAGTCTCTCATTTAAAGTTGTTTTCATTGTCTGTGGTTTAGTGATTCCCTTGGTCTGCTTACACAACCAAGCCCTTTGAAGAGTGACAGCTCAGCGTGCCCAGTGGCAGCTCCCAGCACAGCATTTAATTCTCAATTCAAGCTGAGCAGAGGAGCTCTAGCTCTGTGGCACTGCACCAGCATCACACCGGGTTTTGCAGGCAGAGGTGTGAAATTTGCCTCCACACCTGCACAGTGAATCTGTGAGAACAATACCCTGGTGCCTTCATAGCTTGTGAGGCCCAGGGGCTAGCAGAGGATGTGGGGCTCTCCCTCACCGTTGTGCCTTGGCAAGAAGCTCCTGCTGTCCCTCCTGCCATCACATGCACACACAAGTCCTGTACCTCCCAGGGCACTCTGTTTCTCTAGAAGATGCTCTAGTTTCTGCATAAGAAGCCCTAAGCAGCTCCCTGTAGCTTCTGTCACATGCTGGGACCAAGCAATACAGCATGCAAAGATGCCTGACAGTGCCACATGTTGATTTGTAAAGTCCGAGTTCAGCATTGTTGTATCAGGAAATACCCCAAATCACCTGAGAACTTACTGCAAGACATACTTAAACCTTTCTACCCCAGCTCTCTGAAGATATTTAGGCAGAAATGTACGTAACTATGTATGTCTATAGTGATGCAGGGTGCTGCTGTGAAAGTCATACAGGAATGTTTCCATGGCTCACACCAATAAATAAGCCCTTAAATTTTACTGATTTGTTCAGAATTTATGCTCAGCTGCTTTTCTCTGCAAAGCTGTTGTGGTTATTAACTCATTGGAGCTCGGCAAGACATTTGGGTGTTAATGGCAGCACTTTGATAGACAAGTAGAGAGAGAGAGAGAAGTTGTGACGTCTCTCCCCAGGGAGACAGGAGAACACATCAACTCTTAAGAAAGGAATAACCCTCACCTCTGCATCCCCACATAACTTTCTTTCAGACTGCATTGTGTTGGGGATTTTCCATTCCAATCCCACTAACTGCATGTGAGAAACTGGTCTCTCAATTTTACTGGAAAAAAGGAAAATGAAGGGTTTTGTTTTTTGAAACAACAGAGAAAAAGTGGTAAGATGGGATAATTCAGTCCAAGCTCCTGTGGAAGGAAGGAAATGTTGCTGAAAGAAACTGCCAGAGAACAGAAATGCCTGCAGAGAAATAGGAATGTAAATAGTGTGGTTGTGCCCAACCATTCCTGTAAAAGATTCCTGCATGTCCTCCTGCTTCTCTTTCAAGTATTGTCCAGCATGTTGTTGACTGGATAAACTGAGTGCACTCTCTGGTTCCAGTTGTAGGAGTTCAAGATGAGAGCATTGAGCCGCTTGCTCTTTCCAAAGGTGACTTTCTAACTCGAGTGTGGATCAGAAACTAATCTGATAAGAATGGTGACATTTTACAAAGTAGGGCTACCCAAAATGTGACAGATTCTGCCTCATGTAAGGCCAAGGGGAAAAGAAGGCTGGGACTGCATTTTTAATACTGTTTGGGAATCCACATTCCCAAGACAGGCGATGCACATCCTTGTGAGCATGAGGGAACAGTGAGGAGAGTGCATGACCCCGTGTCACCATTTCCCCACTGGAGACGCTGACAACATGTTTACAGCAGGAACACAGTCCCTGTTCCCAGGATGGGGTGAGGCAATGGGGGCCTGAGGAACCAAACAAACACCACTTTTAGTCTTGAACAGCAAATACATCTCTGTTTGCATAAAGTGAGCATTGAGGATTAACTGGAAAAGGATAAATGTGGGATTTTGGTATTGGAATTAGGTTTAGAGAAATCTGATGAAGCAAGTAGTGTATAGGACTTGACATAAAATAGGCCTGGCAATGAAACTGATAAGGGAAACACCCATGGGAATCCTGTAATAGAAATCCTCATTGATCTTTTCTGGCACTTTTTGAGAAAAAAAATTACAGGTCTACAGATTGACAAGCACTATGTGAGGAAAAAAATTAGATTACACTCAGGTGATAATCCCAAATCAAAAGGGGTTCAGAAAAAAGAGACATGTCTAAGCCTTTTTGTTTATAACTGAACTTTTCAATCATGGATGTTATTGCCTGAGAACATGACTGTATTGATAATTCCAAAAATTAAATTTAAAAGGAAAGAAACCAAAAAAACAACCCAGTATTCAACATGTACACTGAGTTATCAATAAATTGTTTTCCTTGCCATGCAAAGGAAGGCAAAGACTGCCCAAAAACATCTTGATTACTTCTGTAGCATCCTAAGGTAATGCTCTGTGTTGTAAATGTAAATACTTTCCTCAGAAGAAAATATTTTCCTCAGAAGAAAATATTTTTTAATCACTCTGAAGATTAGTGGTACTGATTTACCACTAACAATATATTTATTATTTGTTAACAGTTTATTAATATTAGAAAAATCTAATCTATTTTCTCACAATAGTTTTCTCAGTTCACCTACACTGGATTGCAAAATTTGGCCCAGCCAACCATCTTTTCAACACATTTGACCCTCACTGATGAGATTATTGATTTTGTTTTAGGGAACCTAGCCTGCGTTTAAGTCTACAGTATCTGATTCCCTTGTCTGACACAAACCTTATGTATGAATTTGAGGCCCTAATTTTTTGGGGTTCATTTCCCTTTTTGTAAAATATGACTTTTGGGAAGAGAATTCTGCAGATTCATCCTCCTAATAGCTGGAATTCTTCTAGTTTACAGGATGGATGTGATTGTGGCAAGTTTTCATACAATATTTTTATTGAAATATCTCCGTTAAATTATATAGTTCTTTTCCTCTCATGGTTGTTAGTTCTTGGATGCTTTACAGACTGCAATGTCTCCTCTTTCAGTCTGTGTTTTACTGTGCAAGACAAGATTTCCAGCCTTCTGTCATGAGAAAATGCTCCTCCTCTGATCACCTCCATAAGCCCCTCCATGCCTCTCTTTTGATGTGAGCTCTTGTGTGCTGTATCCAATGGGATTTATCTCTGCTTTGTGTAGGAAGTTGCTGGTCCCCTCAAAAAAAAAAAAAAAAAAAAAAATCTTTCTGAGCCTGTTCACTTATAAAAATACACAGGACAGGGATGCGTGCTTGTTGTATCCCAATTACATGTCTTTAGCCCCAACACACAAGGAAGGCCCAGCTGAACAGACAGCATTTCTTGGGGCACAGCCTAAGTAAAATACTAATTCAAACAATATGGCAAAAAACCAAACCAAACCAAAAAACCAAAACCAAACCAGAAGTGTGTGTGAGTTGCTGTATAGCTACTATTTAATAAGAATGCTAAGCAAGAAAGTGCTTGAAAGCGCTTTGTGGTTTGACGATGGGACACCCTCCTTGTGTTGCTCTCCTTTCTGCTCTTGCCCACCTGTTCATGTTCTGCTCCCGTGTAGGTGCTGGCTGCAGGAACACACTTGGTAGAGGCAAAACTAGCCCACCCTAGGGCTGGAAGGAGTGGCCCTTCGTGGCATGCTGGCCGTGACAAGGGCCAGCACCTGAAAGCAGGTTCTGCTGCCAAGGAGGAGCCAGGATGAAGGTGCAGCCCCGGTGTGAAGTGCTGCACTTCTGCAGGCTCCAGGCAGCCTCGGCTGTGTGACTCTGCTCTGTGTCAGGGGAAACCTGAGGGGATGCTTCTAAATGCAGTTAGTGGGGCAGACTTTGATAGTTCTGGTCTAGAGCAAGGTCTAGTCCTAAGAGACAGGTACAGCCCACCTTGTTGCTGGTGTGATGTGGTGCTGGGATAAAGGGGAAATGTTAGGGACAGAAATTGTCCCATAGGTGTTTACAGATGGCTGATACTCCTGGGATTTTACTAAGGATATACAAAATGCAACAGCTGTGAGTAACTGCACTCAGTATTTGTGGAAAACAGTTTCATTAAAAGACACTGTCTAGTGATTGCTGCTTTGATTTTTTTTTTTTTTCTAAAGTTTATTTTGCACTTACAGTTTGTGAACTGATCTGGCTTAGACTTTAAGGTGCTAGCATCATGTCTCCAGATTGAAGCATTTTGTTGTCACTCCTTGTTTCTAGTGCCAAGATCACAGTCAGAAGGGAGTCACCCATGAAGATTTGTTCATGCAGCTAAGCAAACTTTCATGGATTAAGTTCGAAACAGAAAAGGTTACTTATACATATGTAGTTTTGTATATGTCTAGTTTCCTGACATATGAGAGGGAGTCTTGGTGAAATAATACAAAAATTATGGTTTTGTTTGCTTATTTTTTAAGAGTTATTTGTGGAAAATACTGTATAGAAATAAGGTTTTTCCTGAAGTTGTCTAGAAACAAGCTGGATCCAAACATACTTAAACTTGAAAAAAATGTGAGCTGAATGAGGTGAGGATCTGGTGTTTTGGCTTCCTTCTAACTTTAGAGGTACAAGAAGCTTCATTTTTAGGGAAGATTTAAAGCAGAGCTCCAAACTGGCTGCTAAAATGTTACCAGACTTTTAACATGCTTCTGTACATCTCATTTCTGTTAGAACTCTCCCCTTTGTCTTTTTATCTAAGCAGTGGGTCTCCCAGGGTGACTTTAGTACTTTGCAGGACCTTGTGCTAATAGTTTGTAAATGCCTGTGAATATCTCAATTTTTCAGAGAAGCTTGTTGGGTTGGAACTTTGCTGCTTGGAAAGGAAGGCTCAGGTGCATACCAAAAGGTTTCCGTCTTGTGACTGTTTCAGACTCGCTGTAGTCTTTCCTTGATCTATATAGCTATCTCACAAAAGCAATATTGAGAATATATGTGGCTTGAATTCCTGCATTTTTTTAATATCAAGAATTAATACATTTTGCTTGTCCCTTATGGTCCGATCCAAAAGGTTCTCATGGGGTTTAGATCAGGCCTGGTGGTGTTTTAGGTTAAAAAATGTTCTGACCTACAGAGTTAATGGAATTAACCTGGGAAAGGTTTTAGTCTGCTTTAAAGTCTCTGGTTTAAAAATACTTATTTTAGCAGGGAGGAAACAGGATTTACCTGTTTTTGTAGGAGTGCTTTATTACTATTACCCTCACTCTCAATAAGATTGCTCTTCAGTAGTTAGCTGCATCTTTGTGCTAACATTAAATAAACATAAAACCCCAACTGGAAACACAGAATAATAGTATTTTGCTTTCTGTATCCTACTCTAGATCAAGTTCCTGGGTACTTTGCACTCCCAAGTATCTAATACCAGTGGCAATGTACCACAAGATGAATGTACCTGACCACAGGTAGAACAAAACTGCACTTTGTCCTTGAATACGAAAATTACTCTTCTGTGGCAGGAGCTTATATAAAATATGCTTCTTCATTCTCTTTTCATGCCATCAACTCTTTCTTCTTGCACTAACAGAATAAAAAATAAAGGTCAGAAAAAATGGGCACTAAACTGCAGTTATGAATACAAACACTAGCTTTATTTGTATGACTTCCTCTTCTGCAGAAACCTCTACCCACAAAGTCAAAATTGAGGCCAAAATCTCTCGGAAAAGAGCAACTCTCTTAAGTCTTGGCCCATTGTTCATCTCTTTTCCAGGCCAAGCAATTCTTTGCTACTGAATTATTTACTGAGAAGGAGAATCAGCTTTATTCATCAGAGGAGCATTAGAATCCAACAGGACTGTGAATACATATTTAAAATGTTTACTAGTGTGTTTGAGGATATTCATTTAAAGCCTTTAGAGACTAGGTTGTTCATTACAACTTCAAATGAGGTTTGCCCTAACTGTTTTTTTAATTTTCCAGATGCTTGTCTTGGCTTTTTGTTCTGCCCTGAGTGTGTGGCTATTTGTTGTGTGCTGAAGGTATCAGAAGCAAGATGTTATCTATGATATAAGATTACCTTATGCAGACATGGTGTGTGGGATTTTAGGCTTGAATTTATCCATGCTGGATGATGGAGGGCAGGGGGAATTCCATTGAATTCCACTGAAGGGGGAAGGAAATTCAAATTCTCATTCTGTTTAAGGCTGCAGTGTCATTGTTGCAGTGGCTTTGGAATATTATCCTTCTATGCTTGAGAAGCATTTAATAGCACTGCACTGGATGTCTTGCTCATTAAATCACTCTTGCAGATATTCTGCTCCTGGTGCAATCAGAGATAAACAGTGCTAATGCTTCCTCATAGCTATTAGCATTTTGATATCTTACACTTCAAACAGTTCCTTCACATTTCCTCAAGATTTTCAGAGTCTTCTTTTGGATTATTTCTCAGAATGGAACACAATGAAATATTTATTAAGCTTTCTGGAGAAGCTCTGGAGGAAGGATTTATTAATAGAGAAAATTCATTACTGATGCTGTTGTTCTCACCTGATAAGAGGTTTTATGCCTCTCTATGTTATATTTTTACTTTTTAAAAGATGACATAGCTTACAACTGTCCAATATCAAAAACCTTTCTCTGACTCCTGAGCTGGCAGAAGACTGAATCCTCTGTGTTTAGGGTTAACAGCTGAATCTCCTGACTTGCGCCTATAAACTCAGCTCTGCTTGTATCTGCTAAGGCAAAACCACTTATGTAGTCTTCTATTCACATATTTCTCTCAAGGCTGCTTCTGATTGTCCAGATCTGACTTCTCTTTTGATGGCTTGCATCTTAATACCAATGCTTCACAGAGGTATCTCCGTCCCCTCTGCCTCTGCCTCTGCCATTTAGTTCCCTATGTCCCAGTACAGCAGTCCAGGATCCAGCACTTCCAGTGGTGCATGATATGACTGAGATTATGGGTATTACAATTTCGCTCGGGTGGAAATAGATGGGTTTTGTTATTGCTGTGATGGTGGGCAGAACTTCTCTTCCAGGAAAATTAGTTCCCTTTCAGAGCCTTTCTGAACTGCTAACCTTAATTTTACGTTCTTACCATGCATTTGAAGCACCTGTGGCTAAAGGAACACTTTTAGAGATTAAGGGGTGCAAAGCTAACCCTTCCTGGTGGTCAGAAGCTCTTAAGCATCATCTTAAAGACTCCAGATACGGGGCTCAGAGCTCACCATGATGTGGTAAGGATTAAGGCATTTGTGTGAAACATTCCCTGTATAAAAGGATAACACAGTCCTCAAACACATTGATGTTAAATCCTTTGTTTTACATTGGCAATCCTAAGTATATAATTGCATTTCAGTACAAATTGCTTGTTGCATTTAAATAGAGTAAGTAAATCCCACATAAAAGTCACTATTCTGAATGCAAAGCATTTTAAGTCAGTGTTCCTAAACCAGCAACTCCCAGTGCTCCATCAGCAGTGTGATCTGAGCAGGCTTTGCCTTCCTATAACCCGCAGAGAATGAGAGAGTGGGCAGAGACCTGATCCTTCCAAAATCCACCTCTCTCATCTGGAAGAGAAAAACTCAGCATAACGTGTAATAATATCACAGGGGTATAAGCCAAAGCCTGGTCTTCCCTTCTGATTTCTTTTCCCACAAATAACATTAGTTGTCTTCTTGTCCCTAAATTGCCTTAAAAATACATTTTCTCCTGGTGAGAGGCACAGAGCCCTTTTAGAAAGCAATGCCAGCAAACCATATGCTGCCTGGTTTTCATTAAAGATACACTCTGATGAAACCCCTCACCTTAAACCAAACCTTTTCTGTCCTGGGTGGGCTGGAAGTCTGTACTTGATAATTGCAGCTGGTAAAACACAGCCCACTGTGATGTGATCAGAGTTCTAGCATATACAGTCACCTCATAGTCTAGTTTGTGATGGGAAATTACTTGCTAAGAGGAAATGTTCTGTTGTGCCTCAGAATGAATAATGGGTTATGGGCAAACCTACAAAAAATTTCTTTGAGAAAGACCTTGTTAGGGTAGCTGAACTGTCAGTAAGGAGAATGATGGTGGGGTTTGTTAACTATAGGGACTACTTTTATTCCAGCTCCTTGTTCTGTCTTGATGTTTGCTAGTTTGCTACCTGTCTAACATGAAATTATTTGATCTGAGAACAATAGGGTTAGTTGGAATCCAGAGGTCTCTGTGTTCCTCCTCTGCTGTGATAAGGGGATAAGACAACTCTTAGTAATTACCTTTGAAATTGCAAAAGACCAAAGCCTTTACCTCTCATTAATGTCCAGAGCTGTTTTGACTTATTTTTCTCACTTTGCCTAGATTTAATTAGAATTTTAAAGAAAATGCAGCTTTATGGCTGTAATAATCATCCAGGAATAATTTCTGAACCTTGCCATGAGTTTTGCTGCTCCTTATTGAGGCACAGCTCATTCCGAACTGCCGCAGTAAGTCTCCAGTTCCTTGGGCAAACAATTATCTCTCAGAATGTTTTCACGCCGAGTGTGAGCAGCAGCCAGAAGAGAGCTGCGTTAAGTGCATAGCGACGAGAATTCCCCCGCCTTTGCAGGCTGCCCCCGGCCCGGCGGCCGCGCTCATTGGCGATTCCGCTGGGCGCTGCGAGCCCGGCGGGACCGGCCGCCCGCGCCGGGAGCCNCAACTTATTACCATATAAATGAGATAAGGTCTTAGATAATTGCACGCTGAAAGGAAAACTGAACTGGGCTGCTCGTGGCTGGAAATTTTAAGTGTACCCTTCTATCTCAAATTTTTTTTTTTTTTTTTTTTTTTGGTGTCTTTTTTTTTTNNNNAGAGTCGTTTACTTTTTTTCCTTCCACCCATAAGCAGAATCTTTGAAATGAAATAAAGAGCCCTTATGTTATCCAGTTGTGACTATTTTGGACCTGGAACTTTTCTGGTGCCTTTCCTTTCTCCTCTGCTGGTTATTATGAAACCTGTATGCAGAGGTAATAAAATTGCTTTAAGGAGAGTATGAATGTGAATCCCTTTGACCAAAATAATCTAGTGCAGTCACTTTATTCCTTTTTCTCTAAGAAAAAGTAAAAGAAAGTATCTTTGGCTGAGTCCTTCTCTGACCCTACTTGGTCTGGCCATGCCAGAGGTTGGGTGGCTCAATTTAGAAGATACTTTTGGGTATGGGTTAGTATCTTTGTTTTCTGTTCCCAGACATCTGACTGCAGTGTAGACTAACTGAGTAAAAGGTGATATTCTACTACATTAATCTCTGTGTTAGTCTCCTCCCTCCTGAGTAGGGCGTAAAACCCCAAGGAAAGAAGGAAATATTTTCATGTGTCTCACCAAGGCATGGTGTAATCTTAAGGACCCCTTTTAGTAGCCAAAAGTGTTTTTTCTATTGGCAATCATCAAACAGCCTTTGTTGCAAGGGAGAAACAGCTGGAGAGACAGCCAAGCAAACGGCACCAAATGTCTCCTTTGTTGTGGGGATCAAATTTACAGGCCAAGGTCAGGTATTGCACACTTGGTTTGGATAAAATCCAGTATTTCATAGAAGTCTGGGACGACCACTGTGCTCTTATACCCAGGAAACGTGCCTGGAGCAGGGCACAGGGCTTGTACTGGATGAATTGATGTGGGCCCAGCCGGTGAGCCAGAGGACACTTGCCAGCAGCACTCAGGAGTGAAGTCTCATCTCTGCTAATAACAATGTGAGGCCTGTGTGCCTGATAGGTACACAGTACCTCCAAAGGGACACAGTCTTGCATCTTCTGTCTCTGCTGGACTTGCAAGAGCATATTCTGGCTAAAAGCAGGTGCAGGAGAGCTTTTCTGCTCACCAGACCTGTGGTCCTGCTGCTGGAGGCAGCTGCCATTCCTCTTGCCAAAGTGTCTTTGTTGCCTGGAAGTTAATTATTTAAAATTTTTCCTCCTATTTCTGCAATGGTGTCTTTGTTCCCAAACCTGAGTCCTTGGGTGATTTGAAGACTTCCCATTTCTAGCCTTAAGACATTCATGGGCAGTTTATAACCCTTTGACTAAATCAGGTAGATGACACAAAATCATAGCTACAAAAATGCTTTATACGATTAACATTAAAAAATTCTATGCATTGAATAATTGCATATTGAAAGTAAATACCAATTTAAGCTCAGTCTGAATGCCACTATATCTTGAGATTTAATATTTTTATTAATAATAATATTAAATAAAAATAATAATAAATAACATAATCTTTTCCAGAAGAT
>WAAG01093366.1:19378-47801 GCA_013390105.1 Tichodroma muraria
CATAATCTTTTCCAGAAGATTGCCTGAACTGAGTCTTTCTTTAAATACCATCTTTCTTAATTTCTAATTCTACTGGTTCAAAATTGCTGCTTATTCTTGCTATCCAATTTCACAACATCACTTCAGTCTGATGCCTTTCCTGCACCAAGGGGATTGTTAGGGCACCCATTTAGTTTTTTTTGTGACTTTGCAGAGCAACTAGAGAAATAACAAGCCCAAAGAAAAAGGGTAATTCTACAGTTTAGTCACCTAAGGTACCTACCGTATTACAGAGTTTAATATGAATAGATCTTTAAACTTGAAGAAGCAATGTTTGAAAGACAGGTGAGATGTTTCAAAGAAAACTGGCTACATGTGAAGAATAAGGAATGTGTTCCTTTGGAACACAGTGTGGCTTGAAACATACAGCTCTCCCAACATCTGAATCATCCTGTGGATGTGATGATGTCCAGAGGATATTGAAACATAGACAGAAAGAAGAAAAGTCAAACAATAGGGGCAGAATGAAAGAAAAATGAACACTAAGATTAATATTTCAGCAGTATATTTAAAACCATGTTATTACAGCACTCGAGGTATTAAATTTGCTGATCTGACTAGTGCTGGAAATAATTTTATTTTAAACATTGTTCAGTCTTGGAGAACTTGCAGAAGTTTTCAACCAAAGTAATGTATTATGCATCTGAACTGGACAGAAAAAAAGTGTAAATCCTACATATAATAAAAACTGATGGAAGCATAAAAATGCCTGGAATTTAAAAATGAATCACGAAGAGCATTCAAGGAGATGTAAAGGAAGAACAGTGGAGACAAAGCAAACTTTACAAGAATAAACAGCTGGGAATTTCATCACAAGATTGCTCAAAGATGTTTAGGATACACTTTTCCCACTGGATAAATTAAATCCACAAAGTAAATCTAAATCATCTACTTGCGGGAAACCAGAAACAGGGCCAGTGTCTTGGTAATTCCTGTCCTCACTGCTACTGATAAACAGCAAGGTACATATCATAGCTTTCAAAGAGGACTGTGAATGCTGATGTCCTCTGCACCAGATTGCCTGCTGTGGGAGAGAAGAGGCTGCTGGAGGGCTGAGCTACAGTCTGCCTCACGTCCCAGCAGAAACAGATTTCTCACCCTCCTCATTCCCAAGGTGAGAGGACATAGGAGTGGCAATTATTAAAATGCATGCTGATCCACCTTTTCGAAATGCTTATTTATACTACAGTGAGGGTGGGAGCAGAGATCTGATGTATTCATCAAACATGGGAAATAGACAGTGTTAGAAACATCCTCCTGCAGGTACTACAAACTGGGTCTCAGTGCTGAACAAAAAGGAGTTTTTCTCCACCTTCTTTAAGATTTGGTATTTGGGAACAGTATGATTTCACTTCTCTAGACTCCTTTAGATGTTGTGTGATTAAGTATAGTCCATTATGGTTTATTATGTGACTCCACAGCACAAAACCCTTCATTCCTTCCCTTTTCCCTCCCTCCTTCTCTTTCCCCAAACTGCCAAGGGAAGCTGTTGCCTGGGTTCTGTGTGTCTGGGCAAGCTTTCCCAAGGAGAGCTGCAAACAGAGTAATAGTCTCAGTTGTGATGTGTATAATGAGGTGTTTTCAGGTTTTCCAATTGCCACTTCTCTTCCTTTGCTGGCCAGATGGCCCATTTGAAACCATCTCATCCGAGTTATAGCTCCTTGCTGTCAGCACATGCTTTCTGCCTGAACTTCCAAATACAGCCCTAGAGTGATATCCAACCTTTAATTTCTGAACACAGTATAGTTATTATTCACCTTGCAGTTTGTTCTCTGATGCAGGATTTTTTTTTTACAGTGTCTGAGTCTTTTTTGAGCCTTCCTTAAGGAATTCTTCAAAGCATTTTTCTAATCTTTTAAAAATTTTTTACTTTCTTTTCCTGGGAACTTTGTTTCACAACCTTGTTAAGATCTAGATGTGGAACAAAACGTTAGCAATCATAACCACTGTGGTACTGAAGTCTTTGTAGCCTAGTTAAAAGTAAGCTCAAACTGGAGACAGTTTGGGTTGAACACCCCTGTGTTCATTCATTAATGAGTGCCCAAAGTGTCACTCTGAGCAGGACTTCCTTCAGTGCCATGGTGGATCAGGTTGTCCCATTTTTGATCAGCCCACATAAAGCCAAAGGGGGTTTGCAATCATGATGGGTTGGTTTGTGGCTGGGACAGCTCTCCTCCCTGATCCCCGGGATCCCTTCTGCCTCAGCCATGAGGGAGCTCCATACCTTAGTCTCCTCTTGGGAGGAGATTCAGTGATTCCAAGGACAGGTGACAGTATTTCCTCCCTTAAGGGTAAGGCATGGAGAAGGCATGAGCATGGAGACCAGGACAGTAGGATAAACCCATCTCATGCTGAAGCTACGGCTTAAGTGCAATAATTGTTATTTTCCATGTGCTTAATGCCTTTTGTTGAATAAAACATGCAAATACATTGGTATTTGGATTACACCAGTGCCTAATTGTGGAACCCCCAGTCAGTTTGTTCCACTTTGTTCTCTGCTTTTAGATTTTATTTCCTTTCATGAAATGAAGTTCTTCATTTCATGCAAGGAAAGGAAATCCTGTGATTTCAATGAGTATCTACTTGGCAAGATTTGGTCCATTTCACTGCAAAAAAAAGAACACCCCACTGCCCAAAGATTACCCCCTCCACACCTTTCTGCTTGGCACCACCCATGGTGGTGTTTGGCACCTCAGCAAAAGGCTGCAGTATTCTTAGATCTCTCTTTCATGTCTTTAGCCATCTTTTTTGTCTAACTTCTGCTATTTACTTTAATGATCCAAAGACTTGGGACAATGTGTATGTCTGGAACACACCAGCATGTGTCTTTTGACTATTCCTCTGATGTATTGTTACCTGCAGAAATCGCAGAAAGGATTATGACATCAGAGAATGTGAGAGGTTAGAGGTAATCTTGGCACTTGCAAGGAAATCTACATTGCAGTTTAAACTGAGCCAAGAATCCTCTTTTGCCAGCCCTTATGCGACCTCTGTTTTCACCTGGAAAGCTCCAGATCTAAAAATAACGGAGAGGAGAATGTCAATGTGGGATTACATAGTGACTTTAATATTAAAAATATATCCAGGGTGATTTTGAGCATTTCTGAAAATGCCTGACATGTACCATCTTAAATACCTGTTTACCCTTTTGCAAGTTGGAATTTCTCCTGTAGCAGATCATTGGGCTGAATACCCGGGGGCCTGGGTTAAAGCTTAAATCGGAAAGACATCAGACAATGAAAATGCCAAAGCAGATTTGCTGAGTGGAAAGTTGTTATCTGTACATGTATGAGTTGTAAGGTTTTACATCCAGTAATACATGGTCCATCTCAAATGCCTATCAATATGTCTTTTTGGTCCATGTACATAAATGCCCATGGGTTTAGTATTTGGAACGTGGGTCTCTAACCCCACTCTGGGAGGTTTATTTTACGACACTGAATATTTCCTGTGCTATGTTCACTTCAATGTTTCAGGGCAGAAAATCACCCAGGATACTTTTTTCCTAGTTTATGAACTTCTTTGCCTTCAGGTGCTGATAATTTATAAAAGGAGGTTTGAGTGGAACTTATGAAAAAATGGCAAATGTTTTGCCAGAGATTGCAGGGCTAGACTGTTCCAAGTCCCAAACATAATTTGTTACAAGGAACAAGTAGATATCATGTATGTTTACAGTAGGATTAAATCTAAAACTAATGCACTGAAATTAGATAACATAAAAATAATGAAAAGGTCTTCGTTCCCGAAATTCTACGAATACATCTGATCTTTATATTGTGGCTCTGTATTTTAGCAAATAAGAAAAAGCTTGTTGAATATTTGGATCATGAAAGAGTAAAAAATACTAGGTAACTGTAACATTATGTATCAATAAATGCTTATGCTTTTAAAAGACCTTGAGAGCTATTGTTGATTATGAAAAATCAGTTACTGTCCAGAAGAACAATATTGGAAACACTGATTCAGTAAAATGTGCAACATAAACCCCTCAGAGTAATAAACAATGTAATAAAAACTGCCAATGCCATAATTGTTTAAAAGGTGCCTTCAAACCTGAAGCTGAGACCATATAGTTAGAAAAATGACTGAAGATGTGAGAAATTTACGCTGGCTCCTCTCCTTGCCTGTGGATTTTCCATGTGACCAACGGTCTGTCTCTGTGTAGCTCATCTCCCTGAATACTGGCTCAGAGTTCCAGCTGAACTGCTGCTTCCTGAGGTTACCATCTCTCAACCAAGTGTGTGCAGGCTTTTTATTTCACATTTGCACTAGATTAATAGTACCAGCTTCAATTAAAAAGATCAGACCTTATGTATTTTTTATTTTGCATGTGTGACAAGTGCACACAGCTTCACTGGCAAACAGGACTTTGTCAAGTACTGACAGCTTGACTGGGTCCCAAAATGGAGATAATCCTCTCTCTCTTTGTACTGAAGATAGTAGCCACATTATACTGGAGACAAGTGGTTTTGGGTGGTTCTGGATAAAGGTTTATTTTCCTACTGAAGTAGTACTTATTCATGCGAAATATTTTCTAGCTTGAGTTCAGCTTGCTGTTAGTCACTGCTCCGTGCAGTTCACTGGGTTTGTGCCTGTGGCCACATCTCCCTGACCAGAGGCAAAACACGCCGTGGTGGTGGCAGGCAAAGCTCTCTCTCAGCTCTGTCTTTGCAGGGGTGTTCCCACTGAACGTCCAGCCCTTGCTCTCTGCTGTTTGTACTGCACATGAGACAGGGACACAGTTATTGGGCAGTTATTGAAGAGGAATTACTGCAAAGGGAGACAGAATTAAATTACACCTGCACATGCAGGTGCTGCTGAGGAAAAGTATTGCCACTGACAGAGATGTAGCTGGCTTTGATCAGAGGAAAAAGCATTCCAACAACTCAAATGCCCTGTTCTCTTACCTTGTCACAGCTCATTGACTGGCAAAGATACATTAGTTTTAACATATCTTATAGTGTTTCTACTATAATACAATTAGTGATAGTGTAGTGTAGTGTAGTGTAGTGTTAGTGTTTCTCTGGTATATTCTTTCTCCAGCTGTGGATGATACTAAAAAGATTTTTAATCCTATTTGTCTCAACATTTTGCCCAAAGAGCTATTGCCATTAAAATTTCTGTGGCATTTGCAATAACTGAAAATGATGTAGGAGTTCACTTACTTATATTATAAATTAATTTGTGGTCAGTGTAATTTAATATAAATTAATTTGTATCAGCTAAGCAGATTCTGTTGCACAAGAGAAATAATATGAACAAGAGTTTTTGATTTCCACTTCAGGACCTTGTGGATGTAGATTAAGGCTGTGTTGATTCTTTGACATTTTTGTGTATTTCTGACTCATTGTCACTTCAAGCTGTCTGATAGAAAAGCAAATCTTGGCACCTGTTAAATATAAGCAGTAACAAACTGGATTTTCATCAAAATAAATAGTCCAATGATTTCTCCTGATAACCTCTGCTGAGACAGACATGGCAATGGTAAGAAGGCTTCCACCGGTTGTACAAGCATCCCATGAGAGGGAGAGAACTCAGGCAAAATTACTGACATCAGTAACAACAGATTTATTAGTCTCTTGTCATGTCATATATAAGAGTGAAGCAGGAGGTTGCTTTAGGCCTGCGTAGTAGGAGGATGCTTTCTGAGAGCCCATACATGAGACACCTTCCAGCTCCTTACTCTGATATGAGAGTTTTGCTGGTGAGCTTCACTGCAGAGACTGGGTTTGTTACTTCCTCCCTCCATTTGGACAGCATGCTGTATACTGTCTTCTTTTACACGTGTGGAGGAAGGGTATGAAAGCAATCAGTACCAGGTCTCAGAGCCCTGTTCAAACCTGATGTTTCAGGCTAAAAGCAAGTGCAGTATTCCCTTTGTCAGCTCCCCCCATGGAAGAGGAGCCTGTATGGGAGATAGTCTTAGGGATGTGATGGAGAAGGGGCAAGGGAAGACTGGCAGGCTGGAAGTGTGCATTTTAAGTATGCTGCTTTATTACACTTGAGAAGCAGCTCTGCCTGGCTGAAAGCAGTGAGCCAGAGAGTGAGGAGCAGTGAAGGTGTGAAGTCTAGACGAGCTGAGCTCACGTGTGTGAGGTGAGTTGTTATTTTAACATACACTAGTAGCAGCCTTTATCAGGACAGAATAGTTAGAACCTTAAAGAGGTTAGAGATAGGAGGCTTTCTGCAGAGATATTGTGTTGTGGAGGCCCTTCAAGAATTTCCCCCATACCTTAAGCTGTACTGCTTTTGGTGCCAGAGCAGAGGCTGCTGGTGAACCAGGAATGGCTCCTGGGGCTGAAGAGGCTCCTCTCACCAGACTGATGGCCATCCACTTCAAGCATCTCCACCCTGCAAGACTCAGCAACCTAAAACCAGAAGTGTTATTTTAAGAGGGTTTATGAAAGTGAAAAATTGAATTAAGTTGATGGATCTCTTAACTATTGAGATGAAAGGGTTGTGAAATTAATATTATAGTTTGAGAAGGAAATATTGTATGTCATTCTGTTTATCTACACTGCTAGTGGTACTTTTTTTTAAAATAGTGATTGGCAAGTTAATTATTTGTCTTTTTAAACTGGGGTTTCTGGATAGAGGCTTCAGCCAGTGTTTTAGAAACGGACAAACTTCTGATTTACCTCCAGACACGTCTCAGTGGAAGGACTACATGTGGATGAATAAAAGGAATGTAAGCAGAGAAACACATGTGAATTTGTAGGGCATTTTGCTGCAAGCAAGTTTTTGTTGATGGTGATGAGATTAAAGAGAAGCAATTCTACTTAATTTTTTAAACTAAGAAAAAATACAGTCAGTAGGGAACTGTATTGTGTTTTGATGGACACTTCCTTTTCCCTTGAACATTTAAACCAAGAATCCCCCCAATCATTTTACAGGTGAATTTCACTGTCCTTCAGGAAATCCAGCTTTGTGAGCCAAGTAGTAGATGCTCTAGTGTTTCTCCTGGTCTCTTTAGCTGGTTACAAATTTCAGCAGTGAGTTAGTGTGACAGTGGGTCAGCCTGCCAGAAGCAGGTCAGGGATGCTCAGTGCTCTGTCTGCAGAACCCTGGTTCAGAGAAAAGTGCACATAAAGCAAGAGGGATGAGAAGCCTTGCTGGGGACCACTCTGCCACTGGTCCATGCTCGCAGGGTGAAGTGTGTGCTTTGGATGAAATTGGTATCGGGAGAGGCAGGAGGCATCTTCATCCACCTATCACTGAAGTAAGAGTGGAGCTCTGAAAATGCAGCAGGCACATATGCAATCTCCTTCACTCCTGCTTGAATATTATAGATTTATGTTTTTGGAAGAGTCTTTGTTGAGTTTAAATGCTAATGTGAGTGCAAACACAGGCAGTAATGTAGGATTCTGAACACCCTCTTTAAATGGCAGCAAGTTGCTGTAACATTTATTGCACAAACAACAGGGGAGATACAGTAAGATTCAAACACTAGCCTTTAGTCCAGAACACCCCATATCTTATTCCAAAACACTTGTAAGGTGTAGAGAACTGGAGTAAGGCAAAGAATCAGTCTTGACCTAATAACCTTTCCTGAACTTCCACTATTGTCTAGTGCTTTCCCAGAAATGAATTGCCACTTCCTTGAGGCTCTTCCATTCCAGTGAACTTGTAGTATTAGGCCTGATATGATGGAAAGGTCCAGGCAATTGGCACTGGGCCAGGGCAGTTCCTCACAAAAGCTGTCATGATCCTGTCTGTTGTCATGGGACACCACTTATTTTCTTTGGATACACTTTTGGGCAAGATGAAATGTAAGGAGGTATAGCTTTAAATGGTTTAAATTTAAAACTGGTTAAAAATCTACTTTCACTTGCTCTGCTGGTAGCCTAAGATATAACTTATTTTTTCCATTAGACAAGCTCTCGGCTAAAATTATCTATGACTGTGACTCAAAATCTGGACACTAAACAATTACTTCAGTAAAGATTTCAGTGTGGCATTTGACACACCACAAATTGCCTGGCATATATAATCCTATTAAATGGAGTGGAGGGATGAGATCCTTTTATGCTTAGAATCAACAAACGCTGCACACTAAACACTGCTTATCTCAGACACTAAATAGGCACCGAGAACTGAGTCTGGTGATTGGCTAACTGATTCACCAGAGCAAATACAGATAATACCAAATGTTCTGAAAATACCAGAATGAAATCGTGCTGGCCGCTTGTTCCAAAATATCTCTAAAACCTGTTTGTTTTTCCTTGCATAACTTTTGTCTGGCTTGCTTTTACTTAATTCCCATTAAAATTTTCTTCATGTTTGTCCTGGGGCGACCGTATGATGCTTATTTCCCCAGCCGCCTGCTCTGTTTGTGCTGGGTACTGAGTTCTGCCCCTTTCAGGCTGGCTCCGAGAGCGAGGGGCCGAGCAGAAGCGCGCAGTTTGTTCGCAGAAGCTGCGCTCGCTCCTCCGCGTTCCTGCTCCCGGGCTGCGTTGTCTGCAGCGCGGACAGCCGGGAGAGAGCTCTCCTTGGCTTTTAGTTAGTTTTTTATTTAGCTGAGGCCAGAGGTTTTTTGGAAGTGCTCAGCTCCTGTCCGGTCCGGGAACAGCAGGACTGCGGCCCGGGGGCTCCCCAGGCTGCGGTGCGGCCGGACCCGGGACCCGGGACCCGGGACGCGGGACCCGAGCCCGGAGAGAGGGAGCGAGCCGAGCTACACCCCGCGGAAAGGGCTCTCGCTCTCTCTCCGATCCACAGAAGCACTTCCTGAATTTGCCATCTCTTCAGAACGACGGGAGGTTTCATTGTTTAATATTAGTCATTTTTTTCATGTTTGTGAGTACTTTGCTTGTTAAATAAACAGGTTTTTTCCACTTCTCTCGAAGGACATTTTTCTCCCGAGCAGGTCGGGGGAAGGTCGGCTGAAATTTGCCCTTTAGGGAATCATACTTTTGGAAGTTCCTCTCCAAATTTGTCCTAAACCAGGACAATGTTGCAGTATTAGCAACCTTATGTCGCTTGCTAAATTCGTGCCAAAACTACTACTTCCATGTTTCACATCTCTTAAGTGAAATGGAGGGCCTGCTTAGGGATGAGCTCTGGCATGCTAGAGAAAATAATATTCATATAAAAAAATGCTGTAGTAAACAAACACCAACACATTTAGAACATCAAGCTTAAAGAATGTGGGGAATAACAACTGAGAGTGCATTTTGCAATCTTTCTTCAGTGCTGCTGTACACATTTTGTGTGATGCAGTCTTCAATTAATTGTGTGTTCACATAGTCCTTTTCTCAAAACATAGTAGTATGCATTTAATAAGGATTTTCATGCGTAATCTTCTAGGGATTTCAAAGTGATAATTTTTAAACTGCATGTTTATTATCCATTTTGTGTAAGGACATAACTGGCACCAGTGCAAAGCTGTCTATATCTGGATAGGCCCTATAAGGAGATGGCACCTCTCTCCTGCAGTTGTTTATTCTGATCTTGTCTCACTTCTATAACCAATGGGATGCATTTTTTTTGCAATTTTTCCCTGCCTTCATAAAATTTCTCATCTTGCTGTTTTACAATTGATATTTGCAGGTTTCAGAAGTTGAAATGAACCACTGGACTCATTTTTATCAATGTGCTCCTGTGAAGAGCAAACACTTGTTCAAGTCAATCAGCTAGTGTTGCCTGCTCTACTTCAAGAGAGCTCTGAACCCAATAAATCAAAGCAAATACTGTAAATAATTTGAGTGATACATATGGTTTTTATATTAGTGGCGAATAGTACCTACATCACTAGGAAATATATTAAGAATCATAAAACCTTAATTCAGTCTGGAAGGGACCTCCAGAGGTCATCCACTCCAGTACAACCGTCCCTTCAAAGGTCTGACTAGATAAGGCTGTTCAGAGTTACGTCCAATCACCATTCTGAGTGCAGCGAAGCCTGTGGATTGCCCCAGAACATCTGGGACATCCCAGATTTGCTGCAGTGTTACCAGTTTTACCAGACTGTTTGCTTTAATGGCATGAAACAGGATGCCTGGATGAGCTTCTGTATAGATAGAGGAATAAAACTGCTAAATGTAAGAAAAACTACACTGCAGTTTGTTCTTGGGGAAAAAGGCGAGAATAAACCCTGAACAAATTAAAATCATGAGGATGTAAAACAGGGGGTGTTGATAGATGCTCTGAGTTCTCAAGCGCTGAGCTGGCAGAATGTGAACGTTAACTCCGTAGGTTACAAATTTTTGCCAAGGAATTTCAAAATCCTTCCTGGAAAACTTGCCTTTAAGCTGCTACTGTGAGCTGTGGGCATTTATTCTGGAAAGAACCCACAGTGTTTCTAATGCATTTTGTTGCATGTGGTGTGCATCTGCCGTGGTGTGATGTAATGTAACATGGCATGTGGTGTTATAAATAGAATGATGAGATCTTGCAAAAACCTGCCTGGCAGGCAAACTCCCTGTCTTTCCTTTTGAAAGGCTTCCTGAGCTCTCCACTACACCTCCCTCTCTTGTTAAGTACCTTCCACCCCACCACCCTCCTGCTCGGGTTCCCGGGGAGAAGTTGGGATGGAATGGGTTTTTCTCCCAAATTCCTTTTGCTTGTCAGCAACACAGCAAAGACTTCGTGGGGGCAGTGTCTTGCTGCTCTCATTTGCTCTCTCTCCTTTCATCTGTGTCTATGCATTTCTAATTTGCTCAGTGCTATGGGCAAGATGCTAATTTTAGCAACCTTGTGTAATTACTCTGAAGTCACTGGGGTTAATACATGTGTTCAGTATAGCTCCAATCAGAATCTGCCCTTATGTTGTCTTAATATTTTTAGCTTCTTTTTTTTTTTTTTTTTTTTCCTCCGTGCTGCCAGTAAATTAAATCTCTGTGGCTTTAGTAGTAACACTAATGTTAGAATAATATTCAGACATGAATTAAAATAGGCCAGGGAGTGAGAGTTACCAACAGGACAACATGGGAGCAGTTCCCTGATCTTTCTGGCAGGGAAGCTGGTCTGCAATTTTATGGTTCCCAGCTTGCTCTCTGGAAGAATGATGTGTTACTATATTTATACCAATCTGTTAAGAATATTGCTTTACCAGCATTTATTTCTAGAATTGTTTGGGTTTCCAGGCAGGCCTTTCCTCTGACTGCCTAAGCAAGAATAGTTTGTTTTAGCAGCATCTTGTATAAGAGTTGAAGGTCATATTAGTTGCCTGATAATAGTCATTTGTCTAAAGCCTCAGCTGTAAAACTGAAATTATCAGGACCGCCTCTTCTTATGTGTTTCACGTTCCAGTGTATGACAAAATACACAGAAAGGAATTTAAATGTATTTTTCAATAGCAATTTTCAGGATTTTTTTCTTCAATTTTTGTATAGACTGAAATGATATTTCTGGAACTCTGTTGATATAAACATTAGATATTAGGAATTTTTTTTTTCACAGAAAGGATTGTCAGGCATGGAACAGGCAGCCCATGGAAGTGGTAGAGTCACCATTCCTGGAAGTGTTCAAAAGAAGTGTGGATTTGGCACTTGAGCCATGGTTTAATTGTGATCATGGTGGTGATGCTGGGTTGGCAGCTGGACCTGGTGATCTTAAAGGTCTTTTTCAACTTTAATGATTTATGTTCAGATGTATGAATACTTTGACATGGTGTGATTTCCTGTTGCAAAACTTGTTGCTTCTGTTGAGTAAAATCCAAATATATTGTGATACCACTTCTTGAAGTCTTAAATGGTTTTGAGATGCCAGTTGTCATGTCCATAGTTTGGTGGCATTCACTCTTCTTTGGCTGAGCCACATGGGAGAAGTGCTGAGAGAGTGCATGCAGAATCATGAGTCACATGGGAGAGTGCATACAGAAATGACTGAGATATTTCACAAGAGAGATGTTCCATCAGACTTGGTGTATTTCCTGAAGGGTAAGGAGAAGCAGTCAAATGCAGCAGATAAATAATTGGTTTGTTTAATCACTTCCCATTGATTGTCCATCCATACATAAGAAAACATTAACCAGGGAAAATGTTAGCACATGGATGCTGCATTGAGTTGAAACTCATTGTGTTTGGCTCAGTAACCTGGGCAAAAACAAAACAGATTCAGCCTAAAGCATGATAGCTCTTGTTAAATTTCACAACTCATGAAACATTTGAAATGCTATAGTGTTACAAATTAAAAGCATGTTTATATGCATGATTGGAGGCATTATCAGGGGATAGTTTTTAGTAAAGTCTTTCTTTCTTTCTTTCTTTTTCTCTCTTTCTTTCTCTTTCTTTCTTTTTCTTTCTTTTCTTTCTCTTTCTTTCTTTCTTTCTCTTTCTTTCTTTTCTTTCTCTTTCTTTCCACTTAATCTTTCCAGCTCTGCTGAAACATCCTTTATTAAACTTTGTCCTGTGTGGTATCACCCTGCCTCTAGTTTTGTGTATCTCACATCCCTATTTGCATCTGGAGTGTTATTTGCTTTCTAGTTACTTTGAGAGCTGTTCTTTGCATCCAAATTTATTCTTCTCCAGCTCCAAAGATTTATTTCTATCTGCAGTACAAAAAAGAAATCAGACTAAGCAATGCAAGAAAATGTTGCTTCCCTTTTCATCACAGAATATTTTTCTTCTAGATCTAAACGAGCGCTGCTTGTCGGAGACAAATGTATCTTGTGTTGGCTGCAATCCAAATCATGTACAGCCAATTCTAGACTTTTGCAATTATTTAATTGATAGACAGGAATTGAGATAACTGCAGGGCCCTTTGATACTACTTAAGGAGCAGAACAAAATGCTCCAGTACAGTAGAATGGAATTGAAACACATTTGGTCTCAAATTTCCCTCATTTGAAACAAAAATACATGATAAAACAGAAGCACTGAAAGAAAATGCAGTTGCTTATAAAACCTGTGCAACCTCTTTTAGTCACTGTGGTATCTTGTCTTTAATTGCTGATGGATAAGCATGAAGGGTGGACTAAATGAGCTAAGTGGATGCTGAGGGATTTTTGAATCCTCAATGTTTATTTAAATTGCATTTTAAATGTGTAACTGCATTGAATCCAGGATTCAGCAATGTGACAGAATCTGAAATCAAGCATTGCTTTAATAACCTCCTGGTGTTAAGGGACACTTTCTAGAGTAATTTGAATAAGTTTTGTGAAATTACTCAAGGCTTATTTTTGTTAAATGCCTTGTAATGGGGCATACAGATAGCAGAAACTCTTAATAAGAAAAGTGAGGAAAAGCTCGTTGCCCCTTAAATCCTCTTCTCTCCTTGGACTGAATCTGCTGGCAGAAGGTGTCTAAAATGTCTTAAGGTGTCTCCAGGTTCTCGTGTGTTCTTCACTCCACTGCCACTTGCTCTTAACCACACAAGAAATTGGTACTGGAAAGAAAAGAAGCAGCATTTGCAGCTGGTGCAATGCTTTTTTATCAGCCAGCTATCTAGTGAAGAACCATTTAAAACAAATCGTAATAGAACAGCTTTTGTGCCTTTTAAAACAAAACAAAAAAACAAAAAAACTAAAAAACAAAATCCACCACACAGACTTTTCTAGTGCATTCACAGTTTTGTTCTTCCACGACACCCATGAGGGATTCTCTTTTACTGAAAAACTAAGATTAGGAACTTAACAACACAAGGTTTTTCCCTGATATAGAGCAAGCTGTTCCTTATGCTACGTTTGCCCTCATCTAACAATGTCTGGCTGCAGCATGAGCCCTCTTTTCCTGCAGTGAATTGTCTCAATAACCTTTTCCTAAGTGCTGAAGAACTGTGGATGAATATAGGGAAGGAATTAACTTTAAACCAAATGGTGTGGCTGTGTTTTCAGACTCTTCAATGCATTTTTCCTACAGGAAAAACAACCAAATAGTCAAGAAAAGTCAACAAGGAAACTTGAGGACACTGATATGTAGCAGCTATCCTACAGCTTTGCTTCTGAGCTGCTGTGATAGTCAAAAGTCCTGATCCACAAATAAATGCATTATGGAATGTGGGGTAGTAGACCACAAGGCAAGAAATACATTGTTTTGGTCAACACAGTGAAAGCAGTGATGAGTGCTGCAAGGACTCACAAATATATTATATATGTATATATATAATAATATATATCACAGGTATAACCATGTTTCAATGATGCTTTCTCAGATGTAAAGCCTGCCTGCCTGTGTTTGTGTATGTTTGATTCTAGTCTTCAGGTGTGGCTTTTTTTCTTTCTCTATTAGTAAAGCTTAAAAAAAAAGCAAGGGGGAAAAGAAATTCCTTATGTGATCATGCAGTGAAAGTTAAGGACACATAGCACACCTCACTACATCAAAGGTGGCCAGCATCTTTAAAGTAAGTGGTGAAACAAAAGGTTTTCTATTTGCTAAAACACAGAGCGCATTGCACTTGTGCAATGAAATTTATTCCTCATGAACTTACTTGAAAGCTGCACTCTGGAGTTGGTGTGCAACACTTTCACAGTTGTCTTTGAGCTTAACAGTCTCCCAGAGCAGCTGAATTAAGTGCCCGGTAGACTTCCCTTTGCCCAAATACCTTGAATATTGGAATAGCAGAGATACGAGCTTATGCATTTTTCTGTCTGTAAGCAGCGAGATGAGCTGAAGGGGAGTCTGCCTCTGCTCCAACCTGTTCTGTACTTGCCGAGCTTTTCCCTCGTGGAAGTCAGTTTCCAAGTACCTTTGCACAACTTCTGTAACCAGAGAAGCTATGTGCAAAATACCCTTAAAGTCAGAATTATCTCAAAATTATTGTGTGCAATTGAATAAAACATAAGTTGATTTCTATTTTTAATACTCAATTGAATTTCTAAAGCTTGTTGCTAGATGAGAAGTTGGTTTATTATCCTACAGATTCCTGATGGAAATAATTAGCTTCTCTCACCGCCAAGACTCAATGCAATAAGCTGTTCTTGAGAGCTATCCTGCCAAGATAGATGTTTAAAAGCATTTTTTCTGAGAGTAATTGTTTTCCTTGTTATCTAGAGAGAGAAACAGATTTACATACTAGAAACAATTGCTGTCTGCTAAAATTGGCCACTTTCACAAAAGCCAATTACTTTTTTCCCCTGTTTTCTACCTAAGAGTTCAATTTTGATATGGAAACTATCCTGCATTACAGTGATATGGGGTCAAACTTATCAGAATGCATTTTCTGGTCATTCATCATTCTGCTGTGTGGGTCTTGACTTCCTGCACTCCGTCTCAGTCAGAACATGAGATGCCTACTTATTATTTTGATTTTGTTGGACTTTGGGGTTTTACTTTGTTTTTTAAAGTCCTAACACCAAATATGGATGAAAGATCTTTGATCTTCCGTGCTTTCCATTTTTGAATAAGTTTTCCTGTATCTGGAAATTCCCCTTAGAGCTGTTTGTTCTGGGATGTTGTGATGCTGGAGGAAGGAGGCTGATCCTCTAGATGATAATGCCTCCTCCTGTTTTTTAAAATGGACCAATTCTTGTGCTCATGAGCAGTAGTGTTGGGACTTTGGTCCCTGTGCTCTCCTCAACTCCTTTGCTGTTTTTAGGTATGGAAGAATGAACACAGATCTCGGCTTCTGAGTGAATATTATACATGTTTTGTTCAAAGAGAGATTACATTAACATTGGGCTAAATGCAAAGTTTCTTTTGTATGCCTGAACCCCTAAGATGTATAGGGCCTTTGTTTTGGTCTGCACATATGTTTGCTTTGAATAGAGCTGTTAACGCCCTATCACTGTTTGGAATTACAGATCCAAGTACAGTAGAAGCTCAAAGGGTTTCTTAACAAATAATCAAAGAATATCCTTCCCTTGTGGGAGGGACCCACAAGAATCATGGAAGTCCAACCCCTGGCCCTTCAAGGGACCTACAAGGAATCACACCATGCACCTGAGAGCATCGTTCAAACTCTTCTCAAACTCTGTCAGGCTGGTGCTGTGACCACTGCCCAGGGGAGTTTGCTTCAGTTCCCAACCACCCTCTGGGTGAAGAACCTTTTCCTGATATCCAGCCTAAACTTCCCCTGACACAGCTTCAGGCCATTCCCTCAGTCCTGGCACTGGGCACCTCAGAGATGAGATCGGTGCCTGCCCCTCCTCGTCCCCTCACAGGAAGTTTGGCTGCAATGGGGTCTCTCCTCAGTCTCCTCCAGGCTGAGCAGACCCAGCGACCTCAGCGTCCCCTCAAGGCCCATCACCTTCCTCGTGGCCTTTGGACACTCTCTGACAATTTAATGTCTTTCTTATATTGTGGCACCCAGAGCTGCCCCCAGCACTCGAGGTGAGGCCACCCCAGCACAGAGCAGAGCGGGACAATCCCCTCCTTCACCCGGCTGGCCGTGCTGGGCCTGATGCATCCCAGGACATGGTTCTTCATCTATTCTGCATGAGTATGATTCCAAACGCAAACAAGTTTCCAGGCTTCATTCACAAGAGACCAAAGAGTGGTTAAAAACAGTAGAAAAGGAATACACAGTTCATTTACATTCTTAAACTCTAGACAAACCCATCTTGACAATCCCAGCAGAGGAAAAATGAAAAATTAACTTCAAGGATGGGGGTAGGTGGATGAAGCAAGAGATAAAGTTTCTAAAATAGTTTTATTAAGAACAAGCTAGTTTATGAAGGAAGCCTCCTGCTCCTGTACTTCTAGCTACGTGCTGTTGACAGATGCAATCCTTAAAAAAAAAAATTACACATAAGACCATAAATGTAAGTGCCAGATAATGATTTTCAGTTTTTGTGGTCATCTTTTCTGTTCTCAGTAAATATTTTTCTCCTGAAATGTTTGTCATGGCAGTTAATAATTTTAAGTTATTATATAGCTAAGGGCTTCTCTCAAGGCTGATATTACATTAGGCAATGCAGAAATACAGAACAGACAATGATCTCTACTGAATTTACTCTCTGAAAATCTGGGACAGACTAATAAAAACAGTCACCAAATAGAAAAATTGTACAAATGGATTTCTTTTTGAAGCATAGCCTGTGCCAGGAAAAGAATAAAGTGTTCTCAAGTATTTATTTCCTTCTTCAATAATCGCCAAGGGAATAACCTTCATACGTGCAGCAGACAGGGGTTTTCTTCTAGCTATAACTCTAGTAAAAATTGCAGGGATATTTTCCATGCCTAAACCACTTTATTTAAGTGTATGTAAAGTGTAGTCAAATGATATCTTACATTCCCACTAAGAAATAGTAGCTGGAGACTGAGAGAAATAGAAGCTAGTGACTGAGCTTCTTTTAAAAACAATATCCTAGAAAATCTGTGCTCAACAAGTGGTGTTCAGAGGTCCTAAGTTTGCTCTGCTCTTTGAAGTGGGATACCGCACTGACTGCAGTAGAAAGGGTAATGACCCAAAAGGTTGGATAAATTGGGACAAATGGGTTACAAAACTAGTTATTGACTTCATTACCACAATAAGTCTGTAGCACATGTGGACATTAGTGGGATTAATCTGGCAAGCCAGAATCCAGTTGGTCTATTAATTTTTTTCTGCTTCAATATACATGCTGCATGTGCAAAGACAATTATGAGTCTAACTGAATTTCAGTGTCTGAAGAGAAATGTTTGCAATCTCAATGCAAAGATGAAGTTTATAGATGTATAAAAGAACCTTCTGAAGGACCAAGTAGTAGAAATGGTCCATTAACACTGATGCAGCTTGTTTTGAATGCAACTGGGGAAGAATTCCAGCTTCAGCTGTACAAAGTAGGCAGATTCCAACCCACTGATATGTAATATGGGGTGGGTGGAAATCGAGCTCACTTTCAAATAAATGCAAGTAGCTCACTTTCAAAAAAATGCAAGTACAGTCAATATAGAAGAGAGTTTGATGGATCTGTTCTGATGGGATGTGTGGTGATTATAACTGAGCTATATTGGTAAGCTGTATTCTTCTTGCTCAGGCGTGGGCAGGATATTTTTGGTGCCCATTAGAACCTACTGAGTTAACTTGTGATATGGAGTCCAGTGAAGCATGTGGCATTTGAAGTCTAGGAAATTCTGCAAAAATTTCGTCTAAGAAAGGTTTTTCTAGTGTTCAGTGGAATTATTAAATGATATTCTGGCCAAGCTCTGAGGCATGATGCAATATAATTGGGGGAAAAATCGCTGGTGTGTCCACAGAATCTCCCACTTCCCAAACCCTTGAATCTTATGGTTGCTTTTTCCTGACTGAATAATAAAATACTTTCTTTGATCCATCATACATTCTTGTAGAAACTTCCCAGGTAAAACCAAGCAGCCAGTATCCAGTTGACCCAAGTAAGGAAGGATTGAAGCTGCCAGTTATTAGCTGGGAAACTCTCTCCTGCAAAGTAGAAAACTGGACTTACAAATTTGGCTTGAGAGCATTTTTGTCTTCTCCCTGTTCTTACTGAACTACTAAGTGCTAAGGTGTGTGTTGGCCTCTTCTTCCTCATTTGTTGTGTCCCATAATAAGATCTACACCTTCATTTTGAAGATGTACCAGCTAAAAAGGTAGGCAAATTCATAGAAAAATCTTTTATTTTTGTTTAGCGACTTAACCTTGAATTGCAAAGATAAATTTTGGTCATAACTTCTTTTAGTCAGATTAATAAAGGGCTATATTCACTAGTTTGGGATATATCAGTGGATGTAGATTGTCCAGGATGCTTTGCCTGTGTGTTGTAGGTAACTTCCCTATTACATGAACTATTCATGTCTATGGTGAACAAGAAAGACCCTGACAGATACTAAACCTCAGTGAATTGTTCTGTGTTATTATACCTATCTGGATGCTAATCAGTGCACTGAGTTTGGTCTGGGATCTGGGATCTGACAAGAACAAGGTGACTCTTTATCCTTGTAAGAGTTTTTTCATCTCCAGCAGATCTCTGCTTCTAACTTTTGTCTTCATATCCCTCTGAAATTTGCTTAGCAATCAAGTATCATGACCAAATTTTTTCATAATTCTTTCTATTTGTACATGTTCTCTGACGGCTTTTGTAGAGGAAATGTGGAAATATTCTAGATCAACTTCTAGGTAATATTCTAGATATTTCTTTTATGCTCGACTTTGCATAAGGGTCTATTGTTACACAGGGATCTATTGTTAGTGAAGGTGTTATAGCTTGTCTTACATTCCTGAATTTTTCATGAAGTGCAAAGTTAGCATCCAAGTCTTTGCTGTAAGAGACCCAGCGAGTCAAAGAAATCGAGTCACCTGTTGAACATACCCAGCTCTTGATATGACTATCTTGCTGGTGCTGAGCTTGTCATAGTACAAGTATAAGTGGGTGGATTGATATGGTGTGTCTGAAATTGCTTTTCTTCTAAAGAATATTTCTCTGGGGCTTTTATGCATGTCTGATCTCATCAGGTCCAGGGGATATGTTAGTATCTCAGCTATTATGCCACTTATGACACTATATGTTGATTTCTAGTGCAAGTAAGTGGAGTATCAAGTTTGAATATATCCACTGTGGGGGAGGGTTCTAACTTTAAATCTGTGTTCCAGTGCCCTTCCAAGAATAAAATTCTTAGGAAAAAAATATCATAAATTTTCACCTGCCTGGAAATGTTGTAGATTAATAGATTTTTTCCCAATCATTTTAGAATACACGAATCCTGAGAGATTTAGAGATTGGATATTTATTCATGTTTAGTTCTATCAAGTAATGCGTGTCACTTAAGGAACTTTAAATTTAAAATTTTATACTATCCTTGTCCAGGAAGGAATTTTTTTCATTACAGTTGTATTTTGTGAATTGTAAAGGGAAAGCACAGATATTGTAACTCTTGCTCAGGGTCATTGATGAAGCAACCCCAAGAACTTGAAGTTCTAATTTTTCATTTCTGTATTTACAGTATAAAGAGATCAACATCAAATAAGCTTTGCATTTGATTACTTTTTCTTTCAGAACCTTATCCAAGCCCTTCTTTCTTATCTCCTGGTAATTTTTTTTCCTCATAGGTAAGGGGAATCTGTTCAGCGTGTATCTTTCTTTCCTGCTAATAGGGTATAGATAAGATACTGTCTCTGATATTGCCCCTGCTTTCATGTCCTACACTTTCTTCCACACTGACAACTCAGAACACACATCAGTTAAATAGGACTTCCAGCTCTTGCCTGTTTATCTCCCTGATCAGATTTTGATGGAGAGGTCATTAGAACACTGGTTCACAGTCTTCAGATGTATCTGTACTCTTCCTGACCTATGAATCTAAGACATCTCTGAAATACTTTTCTGGCTTCAGTGAGAAATCTTGTATAGATATTTTCTTTTAGTTTATCCTTATTGAAACTCTGAAAAAGTCTAGAAAATATGTGTGATAAGCTATGTAACATTCTCCTACAATACGAACATTTATGCATGAAGGAAATACTATTAAAAAGAAAAAAAAATCAATGACAAATTCACACATTTTGAGATGCATTGAACATGCTGTATTGACAGTCTACTCCAGTAAGTTTGCTCTTATAAACTAGAATAAGTTAAAAAGGCAGAATGGTTGGTGCTTACACTGACACTTTTTTTAAAAGAAATCTTTATGCTACTCTTAGCTGGATTGCTAAAGGTGTTTTTCTTGAACAGTGCAGATGAGAATGTCAGCTGATGAAATTGGAATTGGCCAGTTTTACAAATGTGATGCCTGCTCTGAATTTTTCCAGGGTACTAACAGGAGTTTGGTTTACATATATGGTGTGTTAGCAGACCTAACCCTTATGAGAGAGAGTGGTGATATTGGCTTCAGGGAACTTGGAAAATGCTGAAGTTGGAACAGGAATTTCAGAGATACTTTCCTTAGGATTTGGTACTTTCCCTAGATTCCATCATGACCATTTGCCAAACCAGGAGCTGGAGTGCTCCCTGCCAGGCAGCACAATGGTATGTATCCGTTAATCAATAAGTTGAAACCTGGTGATGATGGTCAGGCATGGAGTAGTGAATCATGGTGAAAGCCAGACATGTACACAAACATGAAAAAAATAGTAAATGAAAAGTTATAAAATAATAATTTGATTGATTACAGTTTGAGTTGTAACACTGAAAAGGCTTTTGAAGGGAATTACTGGAATTGTGAAGGGGAAAAATATCAAATTGCCAGTATGAAGAGTGATTATGTTGATACTTTGCTGAGCTTCCAAGCATACCCTGAGGGAACTATATGTTTACAGGATCCTGAGCAAGTTCTTTCATCTAGGTGCTTATGTACAAGCACACAAACCGTCCCCTCCCCCCATCCCCCCAAATAAAAAATCAACACAAGTTTCTTCCCTGAGTCAAAACTCCTCAGCACTTGCTGAACAGCACAGATGGAGAAGTTTCCAAGGGGACTTGAATTAAGAAGCCTAAAGGGTAGAGGACAGAAGTGGGGAAGTCTTGAGTGCTTGAGAAATTCAATGCAATATTTTTCTTTTGATGGAAGGTGAGTAAATGTTCCTACCTCAGTTATCTTAAAAATTTCTACTTATTTTACCCCATTTCTTTTGTCTGCTTTGGCGAATTTCCCCATTTATTCAGATGTGTGTATTACAAGCTATTACTCAGCTGTTCACCCAAAGCTTTCTGCAGACTCCATGGAAACAGATGCTTCCCTGTTGTGCTTCTCATGCCTGCCCTCAGGTGGGATGCGCTGTGTTCTAGCACTGCCTGCTTCCCATCCTTGGCTGTTGAGGGAGTCCACATGTCTGTCAACCCTGTCCCACTCAAAAGATTTTCAGCCTTTATTTGGATAGCCTTCTATTTGGATTCAGCTTAGTAATGTGGTCCAATTAAAGTAATCCTTTTAAGCAGAATTTAAACATCTTTTAAGGTGTTTATCTATATTAAAACAATGTCATAAGCTAAAGTTGTGCCACATTTCCTTTAATTCCTCTTCATTTCCATGGCTAATCTAGGTATAGATTCCTATTTTTACTATCCACCTATCACAAGGGCCTTGTGGGGTGTTAATAAGTAGCTCTAATAGCCAGGCACAAACTTGCTTTTGTCACTCAGCTTTAAAGTCACTGTTGGAGGCGTGACAAAAAGTGGTGTGTCATAATGCCAAATTTTTAGGTCAGATACCTTCACTTTTTAGGCAAAAGGCTGCATATTGAACTCCTGCAGGATCTTTGCCAGTGTTAGAAGTGACCCTGAGCAGCTGGTGAGAGAGATTTCAGCAGAAGCTTTGCTCAACCTTTGCAGCTCTGGGCTGGGGATGCTCAGTCCAGATGGAATCTGCAAACCATTCAGCTGCCAAACTCAAATAAGCCTTTAGTGGTCATGTGTAAAACAGGATTTTTCTCTGTTCTGAGATTGTGTACACTTTGGCATATTTTCCTGGAAACAGGAAAATTCAATACCCTTCCAAAACCAAACCAAGCTCCTTAAAAGTGGGCAGCTTAATTTTTAATTTTTTTTTAGAGAGCAAAACTTATGACTGTGTCACCATGAAAGAGTTTGAGGTTTTGGTTGGTTGGTTTTTTGTTGTTGTTGTTGTTTTTGTTTTCTTTTTTTTTCTTTTTGTGTGTTTGTTTGTGTTTTTTTGTTTGTTAGTTTTTATTTTGTTGATTTTTGGTGTTTTAGATGGTTTTTTTATGGACAATAAAAACGTTGCATGAATTTGTTGGGAATTTTCCAAAATTCACCCTGAGGCAGATGTCCCTCAGCAAATTTCCATGTCCCAAATAGACTCACAAAGCAGGTTCCACAGAAGGACATATAGGCAGCGCAACAAGCACTGTTTATACCATGGTGATATTGTCTCTGGAGGTGCATGGATCGCCTACTACTAAGTTTTCCTAGAGAACCATGAGAGCCATGCTTGAGTTTTGTTCTGCAAGACGCAGGTTCACACCCAGGAAATAGGGCTTTGAGGCTGTGCACACACACAGCTGCGGCTGCGTGCCAGTGTGCCCTGGGTAAATACTAGGCTCTCCTTCTGGCACCTTCCAAACCAGCCCTGATCTTTTGAAAATGTACAAGTTGTAAATGCAGACACACAGGAACACCCCTAAAAGGACAATCTGTAGCAGATCTTGAGGCAGCTGGCGTTTATAAATGTTTTATGGATCTCATTGCACTGACACAGACTAGACCTTTGTGTGCCACCTGGACCAGAATGGGAACGCTACTTGTGTGATGCAGTTTCGTTGCCATCCTGGGTGAGACAGATGGGCATCCCCGTGCCATGCTGGTGGGCTGGATTGTACCCACGGGTGTGCAGGGCTTAACAAGGAGCTGCCCTGGGCTTGCAATGGGAGCTGGGCACCCAGAGGACAAACCTGACTCTGCTGCTGAGCTGCTTTCTCTTTGTGCATGTGTGGGAACGTGGCTTGTGGGTCCACAGTTACCCTGCAGACAGCTGGGCCAGTGTGTGAGGATCTGAGTGCCAGTGGTCCTAACAGGGTTCTGGAAATAAGAGGAAACCCTCTTGTTAGGATGGAGCAGGAGTCATCCCATTGGGATATTGGTTCGAGGACAAGATAAACACTTGGTCTGATCATGCAGTGAAAAATTCCATGCAGTCAGACCCTGAGATTTCTCAGGGTCTGTTTAAGAGCATGTGCTTACAAATTAAGGAATAGGGAGACATTGTCTCTAGGGCTTGTCTCTTGCCCCTTTCCTTCCATAAAACACATTTCTTGAAGCAAAATATATGCATTATAAATGTCTTCTGGCCGTGTTGCTATGCTTTATTTATCTTTTTCTTCTTTGTGTACAGTTATACCAGTTTCCTGTACTCAGGGGACAATGATCTGCCTGAAAATTATTTGACTGCTCAGGAGAGACAGTCAGACTGTCTGGTGGGGAAATGATGACAGTGTCTAGAAGGAAGAAGGGCATGTTTTTCTATCTATACAATTACCAAATGCACTTTTTAGGAGAAATAGGAAGCAAAAGCTTAAGCCAGGATCTGCCTTCACGATCATTAAAGGCAAATCCAAGCACTGTGTACACTCTTGGCCATGGGCTGGCCCTGCTGGCAGGCACCTGCTGTGAGCTGACTTAGAAAGCCTGGGCATTTTAGGTGGTGCTTGCTATGTCCTGGAGCCCTGCTCCTGCAGTGCCCAAGCCTGTGCTGATCACAGATCTGTGGCGTCCAATCTCAATGAACATATCAAGAGTCTCCCTTGACACTCAGCATAGAGACTCATTGTGGTCAGTGCCTACTAACTTCAAGAGAAGTGCTCCAAAATCATTGATTCTTCGCCCACTCAGTGATTAGTTTTGAATTTTGTCAGAATTATTTTATTGGTTTGGGTCTGTTTTTTTTTAATTTTTTTTCTTTTCTTTAGAAAATCAGTCTTTATCTACATTTGGTTGCTACCAGAGTGGCATTGTCACCTGAATGTAAACAATCCCACATGTCCCAGAGGCAGTTTTGTGGTATATGTCACCCCATTAAACAGTATACAACAAGACTAGAAATTTTAAAAAGGCAATTGTAACTCGAAGCAAATATCAGCCTAATTATTTGTGATAACTTCTGTCATGTATTTAAGGCAAGCCCCTGGAATAAGACAATTTTTTTCTTTCCCCTCATACTGTTCTTTTGATATTCTTGACCCCTGTGGTCAGAATCAATGCAATTGAAATCCCATGAAAAACATGGAAAGAAACATGAACTTAACATTTCATTCTATCAGTGAGATCCTCCTGTAGATTGACTTCTAAAGATGTTTTCCTTTAGGCTGATAACACCTAAAAACAGTTCAGGTTTTATAGCAAATCTCCCCTCTATGGGTTTATATCCACTGCCTTACTGAAGCTTCAGTCTGAAATGGTAGGGTTTTGAAAGCTTTTTATAATGTAAAGGAGGCTGTGCAGTTTTATTGCCACTGCCCAGCGAAGCGTGGTTCCATCAGAGCCTTTTATCAGGAGTTTACAAGTGCAGCGTTACAAATGAGTTTGCTGGCAGGGAGCTGACCCCTCACTGTGGAAGGCAGAGGCCGGTTGTGTAATTCAAAACATCAACGTCTGGCCTTCTGGGATTTCTACCTGAAAAAAGACTTTGTACGAAAGGGCTCGAGGCAGATAAGGGTGGTACATGCAGAGCAACGAGCCCTGCGTGGTGAGCAAAGCTCAGCCAGCACTCCACCAGACCTCTGCACCATGCTTGGAAGTTTTGCCTTAATAAGCTGTGATTTGGAGTCATCACAGAGCACTTGCCATGCAAGGGCGGGAAATGGCACAGCCCCAGCTGCACCAGGGTCTGCCAGTGCTGATAAGCTTTGCTCAAACCCAGTAGCTCAGGCATGAGGCTGTGGTGATCAGACCTCTGCCAGCTCAGGCACCTCTGCTCCAGCTCCCCTGGCACTGCTGTCACCACGGCTGTCTTCAGCAGACCCTCTTCCTTAGAACCCTCTTGTATTAGTGTGGTGGTGCCAAGTCCTGCACAGGACTAGGGGGCAGAGTAATTGGTTTTTCAGTTCACTGGGAGTTGTGAGAAAGTGTGCATATGTGTGTGTATGTGTGTGTGTGAGGTGGATGGAGCACTTGAATTTGAATGGGAACATTAAAAATGAGGTTTTAGTGTGTTCAAAATGGAAGGGCATGCTGAAATGAGCAGTAGCTGTAGCAAGGAAGTTTGAAAATGTCGAAATAAACTGTGTTGACTTTTGAAATCTCTATAATTTATTTTTATGGAGTTTAAGGAGACAACTTGAATTTAAAGGTTTTAGGAATGGTACCAAATTTACGCTTTTGTTGGGGAAAATACGTACGTGAAAAATACCACCTAATTCTGTTTGGAAATGTAAGAGGAAAGAAAAAAATATAGGCACTACAAAGGACAGTCATTACAAACAAATGTATTTCTGGTACATGATACAGATATAGGAAGAGGAAAAATTAAGACCAGGCAGCCTAAGTAAAATACAGTAGTGTCAGGTGTGGGCTAACTGCTAATAGTGAAAAATGCAGGCCAAGGGAAACTGTTATTCTAATTTTATATTTTTTTCCACCCACTTTGTACTGATGTAAGGATTACAATTAACTGAAAATTGAGAATCAGACTCTCAAGGGTAGAAGAGCCAACATACCTGTTTGTAGGGAAAATATGAGCAATATACAAGGATTTGGAGGATAAATGGTTTATCCTAGAGAAAGTCTTCTAATACCCTCTCAAAGCAGCCTTCTGTGTTTCAAGGTTTCATCAAAAGAGTTAAAACCATATGAAAACCTCTACCAGGAATTAGCTAGTGACTCCCAAGTGGCTTCCTGTGTGCTTGGAACCAACCTGTGGAGGAATGTTTGCTGTGCCCTCACAATGTGTGGCTCTTGGGCTCCAGTGGAGCAGCCAGACACTGAGGCCATCAGAGTTCGATCTGCCACTGCTTTCTCATTAATAAAGACCACGTGGGTCTGGAGTAAATATAGTAGCATCAAGTGACAAAAATTTCTTTCCAACATGAAGTTGGAACATTCTAACATTCTCGTTCATTCTAGCACCAATTTTCTTTTTTAAGTAACTTATCAACTTATATTTTTTTTTCTCAAAATCTACCCTGAACCAGTGTCTTTCTTGAGCTTTTAAAGGCAGTAAGGGTATCCTAGAAGAGCAGAAAGAAAATGAGACACATGGATGCTAAAGAATATAAGGCTTGGTGTAAAGCTTGTATTTATTTTTAAAGTCTTCTAATGACTGTTTTTTTAAATTTTCAGAGACGTCTAGGCACAATGTACTTGTGTGTTTCCACATTTCTATGAGTTGAACAGTATGTGTGAAGCTAGCCTGTGTGGCATGCCACTGACTGAACAGCAATTTCTGTGTAATTCTCCCTGTGCATGAGGTGGGGATTTCTCATTTCATACATCACTAGAAACTTGCTGCTGCAAATCTGTGAATTCAGATAACCATATCCTGCCTTTAATGCTCGTTAACACCTAGAATTTACAATGTTCCTTACCAGATCAGGCTGTATAAGGAGCAAAGTGTCTCTAGCCTTTGCATTCCTGATGGGAACAGCTTTGGATATAACCAAGGGTTTTGGTCAAACCAGCTTTCTTCACATTATTGTTTGCAGACAGACAACAGCCCAAAGAGCCTCTGTGGCAGTTTTTGAACAAGGAATTTGTTTTTTGCTGTTTGCATAAACTAGAACCTCATTAGCATACGCTTGAGATTTACAGAACTTAATCTTGCAGAAAGCAAAAGCATCTTTCATTCACTGTCCATTTTAGACCACAGCATCAGTGGCCAGCACTGTTCATCTGGTCCTTCCCCACTCCCAGAGCCTTGAGCTGCTTTACACCATTATTGTTGCACTGATCTGCATGTGTCTGCCCCAGCCCTGGCACACGCTACAGTCAGGGGGCATTTGGCAGATTTTCTGTTTCTTGTAGTCACTGTCTGTTACATGCCTTTTGGTGTTGCCAGCTAAACCGTCCGTGGGCAGGGACTTTGTCTGTTTCTTGAGAAAGGTCCCCAAGATATTTCTCTGTTTGCCACTATGTGAGTCAGAAGCAATCTGGTCTTCTAGATGATCTCAGCTCAAATGAAGTTTTATTTTTGCACAGTGAAAATGTTTGGTTTTGTTTTGTTTTTGTTTTCAATATTTTTGAGTTAAATGATCAATCCTAATACTCCATTCTATCAGTTAAATTGCTCTCTATCTGACTGTGCTCTGCCATTAATTGTAATCAAGGCCTGATTTTTTTTCTAGCTTTCTCTGACTTGAGTGTCAACTGGTCCTGTGACAGTCCAGTTTCGTAATACCCCTGGGGCAGTAACATTTTCCAAAACCTGGTGTTATAGCCAGGCATTTTTTGCAAGCATCATTTAACTATTTCTCCCTCCTCTGGCTATGGCTTCTGCTCTGTGTTCTAGTTCTGAATGAATTAATTTGCCATGCTGGTTTGACTCATTTGAGCTGTCCTCTGAAACATCATCTTGTTTCTCTCCTAACAATCCTGTTCTGCATTGGTCTCTTCATCTCACACTAACTAAGATTCCAATTCAGATATTTCTGGTTTATGATAAACAGGGATTAGGGGAGGAGTAAGAAGTGGTTGATTCGTGCTGTGTGATGTCCAGTTGGCCCCTTCTGGGACTAGTTTAGCAGAAATGTTGGTTGCTGTCTGCCTACTGTGCAGGGACATCATTCACCTCGGGGTGTGGAGAAGCCCACTCAGCATCCTTTTGCATGGGTCAGCCTTGCAAACCCCTCAGGAAGGAGCAGGGGAGGGGATGCAGTACCTCCTAGTGGGACCCAGTAAATATGGTTATGCCCTAAGGACTGCACTGCTTTGCTTTTGTGTTTGTTCCTGGGATTTTTTGACTGGTTTGGAGAACTAATATAATTTCTATTTACCCAGCTGTACATAATTCTGTGCTATGTTTTCCTTATTGTATCTTTATGTGGGAGTACATTGATATTTTTGTCCCAGCTATACAATCATGAAATTAAATGTTAGCTTGTTCTTGGAGCATTTTGCATTTTGAGGGGTCATATAAAAATCCATAAGAAACAAGTAGTAGTGCTATATTTAATTTTCAGTCAAAAT
>WAAG01093372.1:6108-23010 GCA_013390105.1 Tichodroma muraria
GCATTTTTTTTATTTTTTTTTTTTTTTTTTTAGCAGATTTCTCTGTGGTGGGAAGTGGGAGAAATCTGGCCACAGCACAATTGTTTCCAGGGCTTGGGTTTTTTTTAAACTTGTAATTTTTTTCCGGTCTCCCTTAAAATGTGAAACACACGGTTTGAGGAATATTCATGGAAAGCAAGCTTAGCTGGAATGCAATCTAAAATTTGACAATCATATTTTGGGCTTTAAAGTTTTATTTAGTTGTATGCAAATTTATGCAGCTGTATGTATAAATATATAGTAAGTTGCACAGCACAGTGGTGTGTGCACATGCATCTTTCAGTATGTATGAGCAATCCAAACTATTTATTCTTTTAATTGAACTGGAGATTTAATTAAGGAAAGCTGCAGAACTTTGCCCTGGCTTTCTGGAGTGGCCACTTCTGCCTTGACCTTGTGTCATAAGAATTAAATCTACTTAGAGGAAGAATTTAGGAGAGCAGTACATCTCAAGGTAGCTGGTGAGATTTTTCATCTTTCCACCAAAGCACCCCATTCTGCAGACCTTGAGTCTCCCATTTTCTGAAATTTCTGGTTCTGACATTGGTGATCTGCATGCGGTGGAGCAGTTTCTCAGAAGAGGAAGAGTAATTGTAATTGCAGATGTTATTAAAATGTAAATAAACCTGGTTTTGAAATGTATTTTTAATCAGCTGTGAAGAGGGCAGCTTGAATCCTCACTCAGGCACTTCCCTGTGTGGATAATTTGTGCTGAGCAGAGGTGAGATGCAGCACTTCCGTGTTGGACTTGCAGGTGGATTTTGGAGGGAGGGTGGGAGCACTGCTTCTTGTCTCTTCCCCAAGCTGGAGAAAAGCTTGGAGAAAAGGGGATCCTCTCTCAAAAATTGGTCTGCTAGCTGGCTCCTTGTGATATTTCTTCCTGGAAATCCTTTACCCAGTGGGATGGGAGAGCAGAGAGGAGGGCATGGTCAGGAGAGGAAGGTGGCAGATCAAAATTCATCCAGAAAAACCATACGATGACCTTAAAGGTGAAAAGCAGGCAAATCAATCCAACCTCCTGCATAAAGTCTGGGCTCTTATAGGGATGATCTTGTGGATCTTTTCCACCTTTATGTTGTAATGATTTTATGGTTCTATGATTATAACTGTCCCAAGGGGATGGGGCCAACTGGGCCTGTCTTGTCCCATAAATCTAACATGAAGAGACCATTCCTCAGGTCTCTGAGCACTCATCCCTTTCTAATTCTTCTTAACTGCCTGCCATGGCCCTGGAGGCTGAAAATGTTGTTTTCCCCACTCACATTGCAAGGTTCCACACCCTCAGGGTGATCTTGGGAAGGCAGAAGGGGAGGTAACAGGACAGGGGCACTCCACTTCATGAGGTTTTCCTCGAAAGGGCCAGGATTTCTTATGTCCTTCTTTGGAGGACTTTTACAAGTTCTCTCAGTGCTTCAAGTGTTTCCATTCCAGCTTTTCCCCCAACGCCCCTCCCCTTTTCCTAGTGGTAACGTGGAAGTGTGCAAGTCAATGCATCAGCAGAAGTACCGGCTGGGAGTACCAACGCCTGAAGTGAATGGCGAGCCTGTCCAAAAACGCAGCAAATTTGAGCCTCGATTAACGGCGCTGCCGGCGCTGTTCCTCTGTTTGGGTGTCTCCCCAGTGATCAAGTACCGCGTGACGGTGTGCACGGGCACGGTGAGTGGCAGTGGCACGGACGCCAACGTCTTCGTCTGCCTCATCGGCGACCAGGGGGACACGGGCGAGCGCGTCCTCTACAACTGCATCAACACCGTCAACAAATTCGAGAAAGGCAACGTAAGTTCACGCGGCAGCACCTCGACGCGAGGCTTTCAAGGCATGTGACAGTTTGATAATTTTTATTTTATATTTTTTTTATTATTATTATTTTATTTTGGTGTGTTTTTTTTTTTTTTTAAATGTGTGTTTGTAAGCTCGGCTGATTTCCTTGCCAGCTCAGGCTAGGGAAGCGGGGAGAAATAAATTTTGTTGACAGAGCATCGTAACAGGTTGGAGCTGGAGGGAGGCTTGGGTCGGGGACAGTGTGCCCTTGCTTGATGTGTGCTTGTGGAAGAGTCTCTTAGTTTGCTCCCCAGCTAAGTTCTGACTGCTGAAATTGCATCTTCAGGTTGGGGAAGGCTTCCAGGAAATCTTCCAAGAATAAAAGAGAGCCTTTTCCTTTCCATCTAATATAGCAAAAATTTGGCTCCCTGGGGCAAAGGAAGAAAAAAGCATCTTATTTAATGTGAAAGTCAGAACCCAAAGCCTAACATGTTTCCTTTATAATTCCTCCAGCTTCCCTCAACCATGCTGCACTCAATTTTATGTCTTATTTTCAAACTGATTTTCAATATATTTTTGTCTGTCCATGTCCGGAATGCAGAGGTATAGAAATGAACTGAAATGAAGACAGAGCTTATTCCCTGAAAATCTGGAGATAATGAAGAAGTCGAACAGTAGTTAAAGCCCTTGCAGCATTGGCAGTATCAGCAAGCAAGTAGTTTGCTGATCTGATCTATAGGGTCAAGCTACTTAAAATGTATCCAATTTTGGATCTCTAGGGTCCAACTTAGACTGGTAAATTGTAATCAATATCTCCAGAAGGAGATTTTGAGAATCTGATCACAGAACTCTGTAGATTTCCCATCTCTCGTGTCATTATTTGACTGAAGTTTCAGAGTGGAAAGAAAATGAAGATAAAAGGAGGTCACGTTTTCAAAATAGACCATTGAATTTAGGCTTCTGAAATATGCATTAGCACTTTGAATTTGCCTTTGAGTGTCCAGAATTTCCAATTCTTCATTGAAATCACTGAGCTCTTCTAGACTTTAAAAGAACTTTCATCAAGTATTTCTTGTGCTTTTAAGATTTGTCTGTGGAAATGTGGCAATTATATAGTGTGAGAGCCCATTCTGCTTCTAAATTATATATAAGTTTGCATAAAAGGACTTTGCAAACATCTTTTTTTTTTGTGTATGCATTGACATTATAGATACTTTAGTTTTAAAAGGTAGATCCAATCGGCAAAGGATGGCATTTTGTCATTTGATAGAGCCTGTGTTTGTCAAAATGGTAGCAAAATGGGTCGTGTTTTGGTGCTGAAGACTGTTTCAGTGCTGTTCCGAAGAAAGATGCTTGGTTTGCAGTGAGTACAAATATTTTAAACGCAGGAAATGGCTCTTTTTTATGAGATGCTCCATCCTTGTCCAATTCCAGGCTGGATGACACTTGGATCCACTTTGTATAGTGGAAGGTGTCCCTGCCCGTGTCATGTCCCTTTAAGGTCCCTTCCAACCCAAACCATTCTCAGGTTCTGTGATGAATCTATGACATTTATTCACAAAAATAAGTGGTAAGGAAACTCGCATGAAGGAGGATAAAAAGGAAAAAAAAAATTTGGCAATCAAATGATGTGAATAATTGTATGCAGATGACATAGACCAAACTTGAGACTATTAGTGGAAAACTGCTCTCCTGGCACGAGGAGCTGAAAGGCGGTGAATGAATGGGAAATTGTTTAAGAATTGATCCTGACAAACTTAGAGCTCATATATTCAAGGGGCTGAATGAGTATATCTACACTGATTAACTCAGATACCCTGTTAAAAAGAAATGTTGCTAAGTCAGTCTGGTCTCTAATCTACAGCCACTTAAACCAATAGTACCTTGATTACCAATTTAACTTAGAAAGTTTGCCTGCAGATGCAAACTAACAACCTGTGTAGAAAGTAAGATTTAAAGATGCCTCTAAATTAGGTGTTTGCCCTGTTGTGGTTCCAGTTAGTTACTTACTCATTAATTTATATCAGCCATTAATAAGTAAGGTGAGCATCAGGACTAATGAATTAAATTACATTGACTTGGAACTGAGGCAGTGAGGTTTTGATGCCTTAAATCCCCAATTCAGCAGTTTTGAGTGTGTAAGTAGCATTGACATGTGTAAGCCCATCATTAACACTTCAAGCAGTGGCAAAATGCTTAGCTGTCTTCGTTCTGAAGGTCATTTTGGAGTCCTGAATGATGACATGACTATTAACGTTTTAATAAATTTCAGTATTTGTGTAAATACTGCCTTGCCACCATGCCTCCTGGGAGCTAGCTGGATATGTGCTACCACCATGAGCATATATTTTGGGAGATGAAGAACAACTGAAAGATAGTGGTTATCTTTCTCTTACCTAAGCAAGGCATCTCAGCCAGATGGCAACCACAGCAGTCATGTCTCCTTGTTGGGCTATACACCCCAGATATGCCATGTGTTTACACCCAGTATTTAACACGCATGTGCCATGTGTGTGCATCTGTACACGGGCCACAGATACTTTTGCCTGGCCTGGTTCCCAGAGGAGTAACTAGCTCTCTTTAATGAATTTCTCTCCCCTCATCCATCAGGGACTGCTGGTGCCAGTCAGCTTTTGGGTAACGGAGCTCTGCTCTTGAGGGGCCATCCCTTGGGCTAATTTGTAGGTTGGTTATTTGAGCCTATTTCTGGGGTGGGGGAGGGGTAAAAAGATAAAAAGACATTACATCCGTGTCTCTTGTGGGGTATTGAGTGTATTTATCTTCTGGGTTTGGTTCACACCACCCTCCAAACACAACTCATGGAGCAGCTGGAAATAGTCCTATGCAGCCCTGCCCATACTGGCATGCCAGGAAATTAAACGGGGTTAGATTGTGCTGGGTAGTCAATGCTGTCTGACTTTAACACAGTGTAACGACTTTGAACCGTTCCTCCAAACACCTCCGTAGATTTGGTCTGAAGTGACCTGCTTCTGACTTCTCAGAAAGCTTATATCTGAGCAGGGGTTTGAACCTGGATTTCCTGCTTCTCTGTATGAATTTCTTAATAATCAAATTACTTCTCTTTTTTACAGTTGTGGAGGGCATGCAATGACATGGCAGATTTAAAATGCTGGCGGATCATACATTCACAAATCTAACCCTCCACATCTAGCACAAATATTCAGGCTTTTTTTTTCTTGGTAAATTCATACTTTCTCCTTCGTCTTGTGAAGAATTGTCTTGCAGCATGCTGGTGATGTTGGTTTGATTGCAATAATAAATTTGAGTTGCTTGTTTGCTTTTAAGGAGAAATATTGTCTTACCTTTTTTATTCTCCTCCTCAAAGGCTGATGAATTCTTCATTGAAGCAGTAACGCTGAAGCAGGTGAGGAGGGTGAGGATAGGGCATGATGGCAAAGGAGGAAGCAGTGGCTGGTACCTTGCCAAAGTGATAGTGAGGGAAGAAGGACAGCCAGAAAGTGAGGCTGTGGAATTCCCCTGCTACAGGTACTGAAAACAATGCTTGCAAATTAAGTCTCTGTCTCTGCATTTGCCAGACTTTGAAGAGCCTAGTTGTTCGTCCATGACTGGAATTTTCTGAGCACAGCTTAATCCTTTTTATTTATTCATTTGTTCATTTATTTTTTGCTAAGCCTGTAAGCAAAGAGTGTGTTTTGGGAGGTTTAAGTACAGTTAACTCCCCTTACCAAATGACCAGCAATCTGGATTGTGAACTTCTCAGCAATTAGCTCGGTAACACAGAGAATTTCCAAAATGCAGCCTTCCAGTAGCACAGCCCGTGTCACTGAAATTGCCTGCTGCAGAAACACGCTCCGCAATCTGCTGGGGTTACTGCATGTAACGAGCTTCTGGTCCCCCACATGCACATCCCATTTTTTCTGGGAGCAATGGGCTGCTATTTTTGTGTTGGGAGCATGCAAAATTGTTATGCTGCCATCTCAAGAGCTCCTTGCATGCGGGGAAATGCGTATCATGCAGACAGAGACAGTGGTAGGGCAGAGGACTGTGGCTTACCCCCATGGGTGGGTTATAAGTGTAGTCTTCTCTTCCCTAGACGATCAATTGGCCAAAAGAAACATGCTGTACTGAGGCTGCCTGTGGGGAACAAGATGCATGATCAGTCCTGGCAATGACTGGGGTCTGCCTCAACACTGCAGCACAAACTAGAGAGAACTGGGTGTAAACATAGAAGATTAACTCCAGTGTAATCCCACTCACCCTCTCAGGGTGTCCACCCCGTAGGATGGACATCCAGCGAGCTCCATTTAACAGCACCAAGTACCTGCTCTAAAAAATCATCTCCCAGGGACAAGTGGTATTGTAAAACTCAAACACAATTATTTTAAAATTGAAGACAAAGGTAAAGCCTCTAAGCTGGTTACTTGTCTCTTGAAAGAACTCCACTACAATGAGGGGAGCCAAATACAGAACAAGAGCCAGCCCCAGCCTCTTGGCATTGCTAAAGCCCTGTCACATCTGAGAGCAAATTCACCAGGGAGACAGCACGGAGCAGCTGATACAATGTCATCTCGGTTGTGAGAAGCAAGCCAGTGTCTCCCTTCTCAAAGAACAAACAGCCACATAGTCATTGCTGCCTTTTGATCTGTATTTAACAACCATATGTTTTATTGAGTTAAGCAAGCAAGCTAGACAGGTTTTTCCTTGGTCATGAAGTGTCCATGTGAAGGGCTGTTTTGCTCAGACTCCTCAGAGATATTTCTGTGTCTAACTGCACACAGCAGCTGGCTCATTCTAGAGATTTCCTTTTTGAATTGCCTCCTTATGTGACTGCTAAACTGGGTCACTTCCACCAGTTCAGAGTGACCCCTTTCCCCTTCAGTTTGCACCTGTGGATCAGGAACACCAGTGGGCATTCCCCTCAGGCCAGAGTTGTGAAAAGGACAGAGAGAAAAACCCAAGACCTTATCCCCAAAATATTAATGGTGTACCTTCAGGCTTCAGGTCACCAGCAATGGAATTCCACTCTTCTTATCTTTCTAAACGTCTCTTTTCCCAAGTGATGTCAGTGTTGCTCTTGTGGCTTTATTTGCTGTCCTTGTGCCAGCATTATCTCTTTCCTCTCAGATTGGGAAGGTGACATGACTGATCGCCACCAACACAGGGACAGCTGCTCCCTCTCACTCCCTTTGGTGCCCATGTCTCCCGAGAGACTGAGGCATCATCGCAGTGTACGGGTGTCGTCATGGAGTCTGGAGAGATCTGAGGGCGAAGGTGCTCACCCACTGCATCCTCCAAGTGAGGGATAGACACCTCCATGGCCTGCAGCGTTTGGATGTTCCTCTCCACTCCTGTAGGCCAAGGACAGCTTATGTCCTCACTGCTTTGGCAGGAGCTCAGGGGGTCCTGCTTCTTACTCACCTCTTTAAGGGCAAGACGTTGAAAAATGATTTGTCCAAGAAGAGGCAATGCAAGTGGGGTTAGTTAGAGACTCCATCCAAGGGGTACACCAGGGAAGAGTCTCTTTCTGCTTGGCCAGTAGACATCTCCAAGACTTGATTAATTTCCACTCTTCTACACAGCACAGTTGCATGGTCTGGAAAAAAACACCTTTTGCTGCTGAGTTCATATTGAAAGCTACTCCATTGACCTCGTGGCACTCAGCTGCTCCTCTGAGACAGCTAGGGCACAAAATGCCTTCCAGCAGAAACACATCTCACTTGTGCAGAAAGCTCCACAGGCTCCTTACCTCTGTGCAAACCAGGCTGAGCACACATGGGGAGCAGATACTTTATCAAAAAGCTGCCTAACCAGCTTCTTCTCCAACTGATATCTTTAACTTACCCTTATAGATCTTCATTGCGTAGAACTTGTTGAAGTCTCTCTGTTCTTGCTATTTATGTATTTATACCCACGACTGTGTTTTGCCTTTTAATTTGAAATCTTTGCTGCAACTCCATAGGATCATCTATCACTTAGTAATCACAAGAGCTCTGTAAGAAGAGCTGTCTTTGTTGTACAAGGGAGCCAGCAGAGATAAAGAGAAGCTAAGTGGATTAATTGTGAGTTTGTGTCAGATTCAGGAAGAGCATCAAGAAATAACGACTCCCAGGCCTGTGCTTTCAACTCTTTAAACAGTTGGCTTAGAGTCAGTGATTTTTAAAGTGGTCATTTGATCCGTGCTTGCAAGAAGTAAATGCAGTCTACTTCCCCAAGCGTCATTTGCAGAATTACTAGTACATCACTTGGATGCAGTATTATTCCTCCCTTACAACCACATGGCATTATAATATCCATGCTTTTAGGGATTGAATACTGAATCATTCAGTTACATCACTGAACTCTTCATACCTTGTAATACCTGATGTGGTTTAGGTATGGTGATGATGAATACTGCTGCAAAGCTCAAAATCAAGGGAGTTCAACTTTTGCCCTGGAAATTGAGCCAAACTTATTTGAAGATCAGAACTGAGTTCTTCTGGTGTCATTTTCTCCTCAAAGCTCTCTGGAAGTCCAGGAATGGACTAGCTGACACACTCTAAAACAGCCTATTTTTTATAATATTTATATCCCAGACAGAAATGAATTTTCAATCGAAGTCGTGAGTTCATGATAGGATAGAATTTTACATGCTATAAATCATTACAATTCCACTGAAATCTTCAGTGATGTGTCATTAGTTTTTTTTTCTGAGCATATGGCCCCCATCATCCTAATTTTTCTCCAGTACAAGCATAAGGGAACATTGTTAATTCTCTGAAGAACAACAGACCATGAATGGGATGATACACTAGGAGACTCCTGCGAAAGAACATTTATTCAATCAAATGCCAAAAAATGTTCATCATACAAAGGAGCCAGAGAAACCTCCTTTTCTTGCCTAAAAATAAAGTTAAATGTCTATAGTTTTTTACACATTTTTGTATATAGGTTATATGTAATGGCACACACAAATACGTATGTGCCTCTGAATTTAATGGAGGTGCCAGTCATTCTAATTGCACTCAGGCTGGGTTTCAAATGTTATATAGGATGTCATATTGTATTTTTTCCAGTGGTCACCTGACTCTCTGATCCTCTAGAAATTCTGAAGTGGCTTTCATGTCATATTTCTGTCCTCTTTGAGTTATATTTGTCATAAAGCATCTCTTTAAAACCAAGGATGTGACACAGGAGATGGCTGCACCCTTGCAAAATCCATGGCATGTGAATTACATTCACTGAAAACATATAGAGGCTCTTATAGAATAATAGATTTTGACATGCCTTTTGTACTAGGGATATGATGGCACTGCACTGAAATATTCTATTTTCTGCAACCAGATGTGTCAATCCATTTGTGTTTGGGGTAAGACTATAAACCCCTGGTTTCAATCTGCTGCTCAGTGATTTGCTGTTGGAATTACACTGAAGTGAAATTAGGATATTGATGCATATGTAATGAAAGGAAGGGATGCAGTGGCATTGCTCATCCAAATATTTCCTCTGTCACTATCTTCTCGAGAAAATAGTGCTTCTGCCACTCCTGGCTGTTCTCTTGGCTGAAGCAGCACAAGGAGCTTTAAAGCCCCTTCTGCTGATAAATCTATCTCCCTCTTCCTCCTCCAGCCCAAGATATGCTCCTTCCCTTGCCATTGCTATCTACCAGCACTGGTAGAGGGCATTTCTTTATCTCGGGGTGTGTCCTGCTTCTCTGATTCACTTTTCTCCCCTGTTCTCGCTGCTGAAGCAGTCAGCATTTGCTGTGCTGCACACAGAGATCTGTTTCTTGTGGGATGTATTTTTATCCTGCCACCTCAGCGTGGGAGAGATTCACTCAGAATTATCTCAGATACCCCTAAAACGTCAGCAGTGGCGAAGGTGACAGAAAACAGCAGCATGTCCACTGGCAACAGAAACAGCAGCTTGCAGGGCACAAGAAGCAGAAGAAGGAGAGTAGAAGTGTGTCTGCCTTGTGAGCTTTTGCTTTCCTGAAGGGCATGCTGAGTTCAGTGGTCCTGGGGGGGTGGAATTCAGGCTTGAATTTTGTGGGTCCTCCCAGTTAGCATCCATGTACACAGAACCATCTTGACTTTTGGGATGATGTGATCCCCTAACCATTGGACACCTGTACAAGGATGTGAACCCTGTGCCAGCATCAAGAAGTCCGTAAGACAAAGTATTAAGGACAAGTTTTAACAGGTAAAATAACCCCATCTCACCCTAGCCCCAAAAATATCAATAAAGGCTTCCTCTGTTAAGACAACATGATGTCTTAGCATGCTCTTATTGCAATCTACCCTTGCTCAATTCTTTTCATCAGTTTCATGGTCTTCCCCACAGATTTTTCTGCTCCTCTATCCCACTACATCCCTCAGCCTCCTCTGAGGTGCAACACCACATCAGATGCCCTCACGTGGTGCTCATGTGATCATCACATGTTCATGTGTTCTTCATCTTCATGCTGACCATCTGAGCTTTTAACCCTGCCCAAGCCCACCTGCACAAGGCCACCTGCTTTACTGAGAGAAAGGGAAGAATTTGGGTAGAGTGCATACCTGACAACCTCCCAAAACTTAGAGGGAAGCTGAGGCTGGAGACGTGTGTCTGTGTGGTGGGACTCCTGTGCACCCCTTTTGCATGAGAACACTGCTGCTCGTGTTTCCAGGACTGGCTGGCTCTAGCTCGTGTTTGGATTTCTTTCCTCATGTTGTTTTTTGGTGTTTTTTTTTACATGGTTTCTTCGTGCTTATTGTTTTCCTCTGGGTGGGAGGAGAGGGGAGAAGTTTGAAAATGTAATATTCCTTCAGATGGATGAAGTAGAGAGGTACCATCCAGGGTCTTCCAAAATATCTGGTCCAGCTGGTGATGACTTTGAGCTGTGCTGGCTTTTTACCAGCAAGATGCCTTAGGTTTGATCCAGCCCTCAGCAGCTCTCTTTGTTCGTGTCCCCGCATCCTGGTTCAAAGGGTTGTTTTCTGGTTTCCATACGTGCTGACTCACTGTCAAAGTCAATGATGGAAACTTCAGTGGGAAGTGAGCTCCCCTCCTTTTTGGCACACAGGTCAGCCAGGGTCAGTGTGTGTGTCACAGTGACACTGCAGGAGGCTCACAGGGCACATGGGCTGCGCGTGTTTGTGCAGAAGCAGGTCTGCTGTGGTCCAGTGTGGCCACCTTTAAAAATAAACTGTTTCTGGGGATTTGTTTTTACTCCTTCTGGTTCTGGAGCCATTTAAATACTCTGCATGACCCACCAGAGAGGGCTCATTTGTCCTTTTCTCACCCCTGCTGGTTTGAAACAGTATTTTTAGCTGCAAAATGCGCTGCTGTGGATAGATGTCTACCTGGGAACAATGGGCATTGTGGGAACTGCTCCTGCTCTCACAGCACCACTGTGGGAAACCTGACCCTAAGCAGATGCTTATGGGAATATACTGAGTGCTGCAGCAGTTTGGGTTTGAATAGGAAAGTAAGAAACCTCTGCCAGGGCCCTGGCTGTTGTCATGCAATGGTTGCTGTAGGCACATGATGGGCTTGAGGCTGTAAATCCTTCACCCCTGACACTGAAGGAGCAGCTGTGAAGGTTGCCAGATTAGCAATTAGTTCCCTTCTGTTTTGGGAGGGGGCTTTTGGAGGGGGACTGAAGAGGGAACTTTGGGAAAGGGCATGTAGTGGTAGGATAAGGTGGAAGTGATTTTAAGCTGAAGGAGGGCAGAGAGATTAGATATTAAGAAATTCTTCCCTATCAGAGTGGTGAGGCCCTGGCACAGGTTTCCCAGAGAAGCTATGGCTGCCCCACCCCTAGAAGTGTTCAGGGTCACGTTGGATGGGGCTTGGAGCAACCTGGTGTAGTGGAAAGTGCCCCTGCCCATGGCAGGCAGCTGGAACTGGGTGGTTTTTAGGGTCCCTTCCAATCCAAACCATTCTATGATTCTATGATTTTCCTTTCAGATTTTTTTCCCTTGAGATCATGCTACAGTTTGCTTTGTGCCCAGCTCCTCTTCTTAATTAGTCTAGTTGGATTTTTAGTGTTGAGAAACATTGCAAATCCTTCCCTTTTGCTGATGGCAGCTGCCTGCACATACCCAGCCCTGAAAATGGGAATAACATAATTCATCCCCTCCCTTTAGTAGTAGAGACTGCAAGTCCTTCTGGCCAACGAAGGCCAGTACTTTCAAGACGCTAAGACTGCCTGTTCACAGGAATAACTTGTGGTTGTGTAGTTTGTGCTTTTCAGACAGATGGACATCACAGCAGATGCTTATCTACTACGAGCAGAGCTCTCACAGTCCCTCTTCTTGGAAAAATGGAGATTCAAAATGTGGCTGCCGTATGGTCTGGTCAAGTCCCTGCTAAGATGACAGAGATACAGAGCCTTTTAAAAANTCCCACTACATCCCTCAGCCTCCTCTGAGGTGCAACACCACATCAGATGCCCTCACGTGGTGCTCATGTGATCATCACATGTTCATGTGTTCTTCATCTTCATGCTGACCATCTGAGCTTTTAACCCTGCCCAAGCCCACCTGCACAAGGCCACCTGCTTTACTGAGAGAAAGGGAAGAATTTGGGTAGAGTGCATACCTGACAACCTCCCAAAACTTAGAGGGAAGCTGAGGCTGGAGACGTGTGTCTGTGTGGTGGGACTCCTGTGCACCCCTTTTGCATGAGAACACTGCTGCTCGTGTTTCCAGGACTGGCTGGCTCTAGCTCGTGTTTGGATTTCTTTCCTCATGTTGTTTTTTGGTGTTTTTTTTTACATGGTTTCTTCGTGCTTATTGTTTTCCTCTGGGTGGGAGGAGAGGGGAGAAGTTTGAAAATGTAATATTCCTTCAGATGGATGAAGTAGAGAGGTACCATCCAGGGTCTTCCAAAATATCTGGTCCAGCTGGTGATGACTTTGAGCTGTGCTGGCTTTTTACCAGCAAGATGCCTTAGGTTTGATCCAGCCCTCAGCAGCTCTCTTTGTTCGTGTCCCCGCATCCTGGTTCAAAGGGTTGTTTTCTGGTTTCCATACGTGCTGACTCACTGTCAAAGTCAATGATGGAAACTTCAGTGGGAAGTGAGCTCCCCTCCTTTTTGGCACACAGGTCAGCCAGGGTCAGTGTGTGTGTCACAGTGACACTGCAGGAGGCTCACAGGGCACATGGGCTGCGCGTGTTTGTGCAGAAGCAGGTCTGCTGTGGTCCAGTGTGGCCACCTTTAAAAATAAACTGTTTCTGGGGATTTGTTTTTACTCCTTCTGGTTCTGGAGCCATTTAAATACTCTGCATGACCCACCAGAGAGGGCTCATTTGTCCTTTTCTCACCCCTGCTGGTTTGAAACAGTATTTTTAGCTGCAAAATGCGCTGCTGTGGATAGATGTCTACCTGGGAACAATGGGCATTGTGGGAACTGCTCCTGCTCTCACAGCACCACTGTGGGAAACCTGACCCTAAGCAGATGCTTATGGGAATATACTGAGTGCTGCAGCAGTTTGGGTTTGAATAGGAAAGTAAGAAACCTCTGCCAGGGCCCTGGCTGTTGTCATGCAATGGTTGCTGTAGGCACATGATGGGCTTGAGGCTGTAAATCCTTCACCCCTGACACTGAAGGAGCAGCTGTGAAGGTTGCCAGATTAGCAATTAGTTCCCTTCTGTTTTGGGAGGGGGCTTTTGGAGGGGGACTGAAGAGGGAACTTTGGGAAAGGGCATGTAGTGGTAGGATAAGGTGGAAGTGATTTTAAGCTGAAGGAGGGCAGAGAGATTAGATATTAAGAAATTCTTCCCTATCAGAGTGGTGAGGCCCTGGCACAGGTTTCCCAGAGAAGCTATGGCTGCCCCACCCCTAGAAGTGTTCAGGGTCACGTTGGATGGGGCTTGGAGCAACCTGGTGTAGTGGAAAGTGCCCCTGCCCATGGCAGGCAGCTGGAACTGGGTGGTTTTTAGGGTCCCTTCCAATCCAAACCATTCTATGATTCTATGATTTTCCTTTCAGATTTTTTTCCCTTGAGATCATGCTACAGTTTGCTTTGTGCCCAGCTCCTCTTCTTAATTAGTCTAGTTGGATTTTTAGTGTTGAGAAACATTGCAAATCCTTCCCTTTTGCTGATGGCAGCTGCCTGCACATACCCAGCCCTGAAAATGGGAATAACATAATTCATCCCCTCCCTTTAGTAGTAGAGACTGCAAGTCCTTCTGGCCAACGAAGGCCAGTACTTTCAAGACGCTAAGACTGCCTGTTCACAGGAATAACTTGTGGTTGTGTAGTTTGTGCTTTTCAGACAGATGGACATCACAGCAGATGCTTATCTACTACGAGCAGAGCTCTCACAGTCCCTCTTCTTGGAAAAATGGAGATTCAAAATGTGGCTGCCGTATGGTCTGGTCAAGTCCCTGCTAAGATGACAGAGATACAGAGCCTTTTAAAAATATCTTTTTGACTGTAGTATGGATATGGGCTATGTGTGAAGCCAACGCAGATTTTGAAAGGTCTAACAGGTGCTAATTATTCAAAGATAACTTACTTCTGTTTGTAAACCAGATGGCTTGACAAAAATGAGGACGATGGTCAGATTGTCCGAGAATTAGTGCCTGCTGGGGAGTCACCACTGCTAAAAAGTGAGTTTAGCTTGGAAAAAAGAATGTCTGGGTTTGAGTTGTATGTGGATGTGTTTATTTACTTTATTCTTCTTAATAATTCTTGTCAGTTCCCAGTAACTCTAATGGGTCTTTTTTGCCAGTCTTATGCAAGAAGCTGCAGCAGGTCATGCTGAAAGAAGTGCCTGTGACTCTTAAATTCTAGTTTATGAATGGGATTTATTTGCATAAAAGAACATAATTGCAACATTATATATGTAGAAAGAAAAGTTGTTTTTTTAAACTTGTGATTTGTTTTAGAACTGCTTTCTTTTCCTCTGAAGGATCTTGAATTGCCACTGTTTTAGTAGAGTAAATTCCACCAAATAGCTGCATTCTCTGAAGAAAATCACCAAAAATATTATATTGTCCTTTTCTGGAGAACCAGGACTCCAATGCTACAATTTTCTTTAGAAAATGGTGCTTGCATAATGCAGGTTGTTTTATTAAAAAAAAAAAAAAGGTCAAAGTTATTGAATTAAATTGTAAGTATAAAAATGGTGAAATAATCCCATTTGCCTAAGTGCATTTTTATGGCTTGGGTAATCATCTAACAGTGAGAGGAATGCACACAGAATATTTTATGCTTACTAGTGTGCCTACTGGATCTCTTACTTTTTTGGTGAATAACTCCAAGGTGTGACAACTTCTCCATCACTGCCCTAAGATGCTGGGTGCTTGAATGGAGGGCAAAGTCCTTTCTGTGTCTGTACCTGTAGCCTTCCTCCCCTGTAAGCGGTTTGAAGCCAATTTCCTGGCCGGGCACTGGAAATGCCACTCACATGTCTGTGTTTTGTACATTGATCTCACTCCAGATGTCAGTTACCACATCAGCGTGAAGACGGGAGATATCCCTGGTGCCAGCTCAGATTCCAAAGTTTTCATCAAACTCTACGGTGAAAAAGGAGACTCCAGCAAAGAGCCTCTCTTAGTCTCTGATAATGATCTAGGCAATTATTTTGAACGTGGTCGAGTGGATGAGTTTACTCTAGATATGATGGATATTGGAAAGGTAAGAATTAATTGCAGGAGGCTCTGTGCTTCGTGCAAATGTCTGAATTCAGGATCAAAATAACACTCCATACTGAATGTGATGAAAGAACCTTTGACATTTACATTGGATATTAAGAGACATTTTACAGAGATTTTACACCAGTAATCTATTGTGCATGCTGGCATGTGAGGAGTGTTTTAAGTCTATCGTTAAGTACATATGTTAATTATTTACACGAACATAGCGGAAGAACACTGTGCCAGGGTAAGGAGACTGTTTTACATTAAGCAAATTCTGTTGTTCCGGGTCTTTCCCTGCCCTCTGGGTTTTTGTTTGCTTTTTTCAAAGATCAACCGAATACTGATTGGGCATGATAACGTGGGTCTGCGATCCGGCTGGTTCCTGGCCAGTGTCCAGATCACAGTTCCAGTCCAGGGAAGGCAGTACATGTTCCCCTGCAACCGATGGCTTGACAAGGATGAGGCTGATGGCCGGGTGGAGGTGGAGGTCTACCCAAGTGAGATTTTGCCTATTGAGAAACGTAAGAGAACACGTGCTGCTTTACAGCTAGGGCTAAACAGGTATTGCTCCCATTCTTCAGGGCAAGGTCACCTCTGTCTTAGACATTAAAACCAAAAAGTCATCATTCCTATGAGCTTATATTGGTGAGAAAAGTAAAATATTCTCCTCATGTTTTCTGAAAGAGTTGGAAAAGCATTACAGAGACTTTAATCTCCATTTTCTGAGACCATATGAAAAATTTGCGTCCTGGGCAGCACAACACAGCACAAGACAATGTACTTCTTCCCTGCAGTATCAGTGGGCTCTTCTTTTTTTTTGCATTTATCTGCCCCAGTCCTTTTTTCTCTTTATGCACCAGCACATGTCCCATCCTGTCTTTATTATCCTGTTTCCTGGAAAGGAGAAACTGTTTGATAAATAAGTGCCAAATCCCTACTGGCTTTTACAAGTAGACCCATTTTCTTTTAAGGCTACAGTTAAAATTTGCTGTCAGATCCTGAGAAAGAATGCTGTGTTTTTCCCCTGCTCTATGTAACTCCCTCCCTTGTACTGTACTAAAGAGATCATTCAACCACTCTGTAGTTAATACTGAAACAAAATTCCCTTTTAAGGCTCTGTTTTGCACCCCTCTGACACTGGCTAATACTTGTAAAAGGAAAACTATTAAGTTAGTCCTCAGTGAAGAGTTCTGTTATCTCACATTTAGTTTGGATAAGAGCAAATGGTCGGCTACATGGACATTTGTTAAGACAAGGTAATTTAATTTCGAATCTGAGCCCCCGGGAATGTTGTTATCTGAGTTTCTCTGCTGATTTAATTGCTTTATTTTTGGACTAGTGATAAACTATGAGGTGTCTGTAGTTACTGGAGACGTGCGAGCCGCAGGCACCAACGCCAAAGTCTTCATGCAGATTTACGGTGAGACTGGCAAAACGGAATTGATCATCTTAGAAAACAGATCCAACAACTTTGAAAGGGGAGCCACAGATATCTTCAAGGTATGATGAAGG
>WAAG01093372.1:27187-44686 GCA_013390105.1 Tichodroma muraria
TAATAAGAGCCCTAAGGTTGTTAAATAAACTGTTAGCTATGATTTATGAGCTTGGCACTGATGAAACTGCAACCTGCACATGGTTCTTCATTCAGTGGGAAGAGCTCCAAACTGCAAATGTAATGCTCCTTGCTCTTGGGAGTACAAATGCAAAGTCTACCAACATATTAATCACATTAAGATGTTTAAACTGTTATGATAACAAGGACCATCCTGTCACACTAACACAGTTAATAAATGATGCTCTTGGTTGTGGTAAATGACAAAAGGAAGAAATTCTGAAATGTTTGAAATAAAGCATATGGGCTGTATTCTGGGGCTGTCCTGTACAGAGCCAGGAATTGGACTCAGTGATCCTTGCGGATCCCTGCCAACCCTGGATATTCTAAGATCCTACACAGATGTGTGCAGGAGAATTTCCATGGAGTCAATATGGTTTTTGTCTGGTTCCAGATTCAAGCTGTGGGAAAACCCTAGGCCCAAAAGGAATGATATTTAGCAGAGAAGAATTAAACTTACAGGACACTGAAACTGGGATGAGGTAAAGAGAGGGGTGAAGGGGTGAGCAGCTCCAAGGCTATTACAGCCTTGTAGGAGCCAAACATGAGAGTTAATGGGAGACCTCAGAGCTCTGTAGTTATTTTTGTGAACCCACACAAAGAGTACAAATAGAACTTACAAATAGCTATTTTTTAATGGCAAAAAAAAGATTACCCTTGGCCATCTACTGCCTTTCTTTCCTTCTTTCTTGGAAACACAGCCATTTGCCTCTTGCCCCCTGCACAGGTAGACGTGTTCACCATCAAAGCCATTGACCTGGGCGAGCTGAAGAAGCTGCGGATCCGCCACGATAACTCTGGTGCTAGCCCCAGCTGGTTCCTGGAGAGGGTGGAGATTATTGACCTCAAAGAGAGCGCCACGTGAGGAGCCTGTTGTGCCCTTTTCATGCGTTCAGGAAAGGGGCCACGTTCCCAGGAGCCTGCAGAGCTGTGGGGAGGCAGAGGAGATGCAGAAGGGCATCGTTGCAGCTCCTCACCAACTCACAGGGAATGGGCATCCTTTGGGAGCCTTGTGGTCACTGTGCCATGACACAGAGCGTGGGGCCGTTCTGGGGTACCTGTGGGGGGTTTTGCTGTCCCAGCACCTCTGTAATTCAGGAACCAGCAGTGTTTGGAAGGGAACCTCAGCTTTTTTGTTTCTCCTGGGATGGGCTTATCTGTCCCTCCTGAAGCAGAAACTGCACTCAAGAATTTCCCTTCTAGGCCCCACTTTGGAAGCCTCTGAGCTCACGTTTTGTTTGCCTTTTATACTTAATGCAAAGGTCTGGGCCAAAAGCAAATTCTGATCCAAGCAAACTCGTGATTTCCACAGACAGCTGGGTGAGCAAAGAATGGGCTGTTCAAAACCTGAAATATGGCTTGCCTTTAAGCTGGAACTTGGTGGAAATCACATGCTTAAAAGCTGCACAATGCTCTGATGGGTGGGACCACTCTTAAGACAAGATGGGTCCTGTCTTCATGAACATAAAATGCCTAGGAGACTGGAAGTTCCTTCAAGTTACTGAAGTCTTTCTGGGAGTGAAATTAAAATGAATCAACCATGTGGGGCTGGCAGCCCAGAAACAGCACTTAGTAGTATGTGCTCCCTAACCTATTTATGGATTTAGCTCCCACAACACCAGATCTTGAGGATGAAAACAGATGTACTGCTCAGCTTTGAGTAATCTTGTTGTTTAATTATTTTTTTTTCCTTCAAGTAGCCTCTGATCTGTGCTTGTTTATGTTATTAAAGCTTGTGAAGTCCTGTGTAAGCTCCGGGTGCTGCTGTCATTTTTTAGGTATTACTTCCCGTGCCAGCGGTGGTTGGCAGTCGAGGAAGACGATGGTCAGATTGCCAGGGAGCTGGTCCCAGTGGATGAAGCATTTGTAAAGAAGGATTCGGAAAATGATGGCCAGTCTCCTGCAACTTTGGGCCTGGAACAGAAAGGTGGAATATATATGTTGGACCTGTATTTCTTCCAGTGGGGCTGGAAAGGAACCAGGTTGTTGGTGCTGCTGAGGGTGTTAGCAGTTAGCAGCAGCAGTTACTCACTGGGCTGTGGGTACTTTTGCCCCAAAATGAAATTTTCAGGTGTGAATGACGTGTCAGACTCCGAGGAGTAGACCCCTCCTCACTTTTAGTTGATTTAATCATCTTGCAAGATTGGACCCAAAGTGACAAAACTAGGAAGATGGGTAATATGTTCAGTCATCATTTTTAAACTGAAATGCATATTGGTTGCTAATATCTAAGGAATAAATCTCATTCATTTCACATCATGGACTGTAATGGTTAAATGTTCCAACATGAAACTGAGCAGAGAGAAAACATACCCAGAGAAAGAGAAGGGACCTAAATTTATCTCACTTTCCATCTTGCTGCTTGTGTCTGTTGTTCTCCAAAATAACTTTGCATCACTAGTAAATAAATTTGCATGGTAACCACAGAGCAGAGACATGCTCCTGGGTCTGATCCTGCAAGGTGCTGAGTGCCCAACACTTTCACTGCTTTCATAACCAGTGAAAGGTTTTAAACTCTCTCCTATTTCCCCCTCAGATGCTTTTGAATACACAAATAGTTTCTGGGAGCAGTGCAGTCAAAAAAACTCCACAAAGTGTTTATCCCTTTGATAAAAGTCATGCTGATTGACCACCATCTTGGAAAGATATAGCCAACTAGGGAAGAAATGCTCCAATGAAATCTTGAAGGTTATAAGGAAATCTTGAGGTTATAACAGCTGAGTGAAGACTATATTTGACTTTTCCATTAGATTTTTTATGAGTTTACTGCACTTTCTAGATGATGGTACAGTAGAAACATCCCTATTGATGTTGTTCTGAAAGGCGTGTTTGTGAATATGAACTGTGTATGTCAGTGTACACACTTTCTGGTATGTGTTGTATGCACATGTATTATTTGATGCCAGTGAAATAAAGGGGGGTTATGTGGATTTTTAAAATAAAATATTATAGTCAGAGGCAGCTTTGAGGAGGGTTAGCGGTTCCCAGGAAGGCTTGAGAACATTTCTTATCTGTAGACATGCAGGAAATGTGCTGAGTGACTGGAGCAGTAGAAGATTCTGGAAACAGATAATCCAGCTCACCTCAAAGGTTACCAGAGCATAGGACAAGAATTAGAGATTGCAACATGGCTGTGATCAGTCAGAACAAAATTCAAACCAAGCACATAGTTATGCAAGGAAAAGTAGAGTTAACTCCTGGTCAGACTTCACACTCTTAAATTAAGATACTTTATCTGGCAGCTAAGTCAACGACATACACTGTGAAAGTGAAAACAGGGGACAAGAAGAATGCTGGGACAGATGCCAACGTCTTCATCATTCTCTACGGAAGTAAAGACGATACAGGTATGGCTTCAAATGATGGAAAAGGATAGCAACTCCCTGTTTGATACTTGAAAGGATTGGTCATGGTTTCACTTCCTCAATACCCATTTGTCACTCCTTTTAGGGCAACTTCACGTTCTCGCAGTCAGTGCACACATCCTGGTAACTTGGAGCATGGCACCAGCTGCTGTAAATCACTGCCAAACTCTGAGATGCTGATTTGCACCAGCTGCTGGTCTAAAGGTTTTAATTTCAATTATAGAAACAGCACAGTTGACTGGGACTACATTATTGAGTAGTGAATGCGCTGGATGATTTGCTTTCCTCAGCAATGAATCAGCATGCTCCTGAAACCCAACCCTCCTCTGGCTCTTAGAGTGGCTCAGAAGTATTTAATCAGCTGATGAGCAAATCCTCTTGGAAGCAGCTGAGCCGTGTGTGCAGTGGCTAGGATGCCTGTGAGAGTGACAGGGAACTGATGGGTAGCACCGATTTCTTTAGATGCGGGCACAGCACGACAACATGGTCCCTGTTGCACTGCCAGAGGATCATTCAAGGGAGGAATTCTGTATATTTTGGGTGTTGATACAGACTTGGGCTCAGAGGGAGGGACAAAGCTCAGATCTTGAGATGAAAAGCCAATTTTTGCATTTTAGCCCCTTCCCTCGTTCCACTGTTGACATTCCCAGAGGATTTGTTTCACATGCTGAACAATGTCCTTTTGCATCGCCACAACAGGGATAGTCAGCCTAAAGGCCTCAAAGATTAACAAGAACAAATTTGAGCGTGGGAAGGTAGATGAGTTTACAGTGGAGTCTGTGGATATTGGAGACCTGAAAAAAATCAAGATAGGCCATGACAATAAAGGTAAGATAATCCGCTTTGTAATGCAGTGTTTCTAGTGCGCTGGGTGCATTGCTGTATAAAATAACCTGCCTTCCAGACCCCAAATGTAATTTACCTTTTGGTGACAGATCCTTGCTGTCACTTTGGCTGTTGCTGTGACTATCTTTGCTGCTGATTCCATTCCCATGTGACATTAGGAGCTCAGTGGTGCCAACTTGCAGGTAGCTTTGCATCCTGTCCCTCTGCAAGAGTGTTTATAGTTCTACAACTACATCTTTAGAGAGATTTCACCAAATCAGATATCACCAAACCCCATATCTGTTTTTATTGCATGGGACCCATAGACTTGTGTCACTTTTTTACTAAGTTTTTGGTGTTATTTTTATCAAGTCATGGCTGCTTTTCAGACAAAATTCTGTCTATCCGCTACAAACGAGGGAGGCACTGGAGCTATGCATGGGTCTTTTCCCTATGGGTCATTAAGGGACAGGTTTGTTGAGAACTGCTCTATATTATTACAGAGGCCAATTGATAAAAGTGATGCAGTAATTAGCATTTCCACATGCACATCTTCAGCCTGACACTTATAGAAATGTGAAGCATTTTACCTTGATCCTGGGAGATTGTATCCAATGATCTTTACGCCATATATTCTACATTCCCTTTGGCAAAAGACAGAAAGATTTATTTCTCGGAGGTCTGGAGTGCAGTGATTCATTTGCTGCTGTCTGCAAAGGCTTCGTGGGTTATTCACTGTTATCTCTCTACCACAGGTAATTCAACTGGCTGGTTTCTGGAATGGGTGGAGATTGATGCCCCATCCCTGGGACAGTGCCTCAAGTTCCCTTGTGGTCGCTGGCTGGATAAATCGGAGGATGATGGAGCCGTTGAGAGAATTATCTTCCCTGCAGAGCTGCAAACAGTAGAGTACATCCCATGTGAGCAGAATGCCATTTCCCCAGGATACACCCGTTATTACAGAAGATAGAATCTCAGTATCTCATGCACTTTTGTAGATTTTTCCTCTCTCTTGAACTGGCTTTGGAAAATTTATATGTAGATCACATGCCAGCTATTCAAATTATTATAAGAAGGTTCCTCTGAGTGCTCTAGATTAACATTTACTGTGTTTGCCAATTCAGAGACTCATTAGAAGTCATGTGGAAGAGGATGATTGTCTTTTTCTTCCTATTTCCCCATCTCCTCCAAGTCCTCTGCTCATTCCAAGTTGTCTTCCTTGTCTCCAGCTCCCCTTTGATAGTGCTCCCTTCTAATATTGCCATTTCTGTTGCCAAAGCAGACACTCTGGTCTTGCTTCCAAGTCTTAGTTCTTCCAGCTCCTTTGGCATTGCACACCCATCTCTTGCTGAAAGACCCTCCTCCAGAGTTTCTTTAACATGATGCTTTTCTAGAAGTGTTGTACCATTCTGCCTCTTTTAGTGTTCTCCAATTTTTCCTAACTCTTCACGCCCCTCCAAATTAATGTTTTGGGTAAACATAACCCTAACTCATCTCCTCCTGAGTACAAGCTCAAGTCTGCTATGGCAACTCAAACTCTTCAGTTCTGGAAACTTCTTTTCCTGTTTGCAGAATGCTGAGGATCAGATAACATGGTTTTCTTGAAATAAATGAAATATTTTGCTTACTTTTAGCCCTCTCCCTTCTCATGCTCCCCTCTCTTAAGCATCTTTGCAGTGTGCAGAGTACAGCCCTGGGACTGTATTTGACTTGTCCCTCTCTAATCTGATTCATTTCAAGAGGCTGATAAATTTTGCTCACCATTAGGGTTCTGTCAGAACTGCCTTTTCCTTACATTGGCTTGGATGCCACAATGATGAGGGCTGAGGTCTGACACCTGGGAGTTGGTTTCCTGACAGGTTCTTCCTTGGTCATTCATAAGAAGAGCTAAAAAATTTCACACCGAGGCTGTTTCCCCTCTCATCCCCAGTGTATGCACTGAAGGTATCAAAAGCCTTACTGCCTTCAGTTCTTTATTTAGATATCAAAACTTAGAGCTGCCCAAACTCCCTTTCTCTGCCTTGGTTTTCTTCTTCACAAGTAGTTGTGGGAATAAACACATGGAAGGCCATCCACTGTTTTACCTCTTAATTTTTAATTATGAAGACAGTGGTTCATGTTGAAGGTCCCTTCCATGTCCAGATCCCTGTACCTTGCAGTCTGTAAGCTGAAATAATTTCTTCTCTGTGGATCTGCGACTGTCATGTCTTTGTGCTTCACCTATTCTTTGACCAAGGTATTTTTATTTCTCACGTCTAACCTTCTTTATCCAAACTGTCTGGAGCAGAGAAAGTATTCTCTTTGCTCCCTTCTGCACTTTTGTCAGCTCCATGGCAGAAAAAGTGGATTCATAGAATTGAAAGGGACATTAAAGTTCATTCAGTCCCACCCCCTACCATGGGCAGGGACACCTTCCACCATCCCAGGCTGCTCCAAGCCCTGTCCAGCCTGGCCTTGGGCACTGCCAGGCATCCAGGGGCAGCCACAGCTGCTCTGGGCACCCTGGGCCAGGGCCTGCCCACCCTCCCAGCCAGCAATTGCTTCCCAATATCCCATGTGTCCCTGCCCTCTGGCAGTGGGAGCCATTCCCTGGGTGCTGTCCCTGCAGGCCTTGTCCCCAGTGCCTGTGCAGCTCTCCTGGAGCCCCTTCAGGCCCTGCCAGGGGCTCTGAGCTCTCCCTGGAGCCTTCTCCTGTGCAGGTGAACACCCCCAGCTCTCCCTGAGCTCTCCCTGTCTCCAGAGCTCAAGCCCTTGGAGCATCTCCATGGTCTCCTCTGGATTCCCTCCAGCAGCTCCATGTCCTCTTTAAGTTGGGGATCCCAGAGCTGGATACGGTCTTCAATGTCTTTGTGTCTGAAAAAATAAATTGATTAATAGATACAGTGATATCTTTTGTAAGAGTGAATATCACCCAGAGACTCAATGCATGCTTCTCTTCTTTTTCCCATGTTACACCAATCAATATGTATTTTGATGCAGAAGTTGACTATATAATTTATTAATACCTCTGAATATTTTAATGATGTAGGAACTTCTGACATGCCGTGCCTTTGAGCACATGGTTTGTGTTTTCCTGATTTTTGTCCGCAGTCCACATCCAGCCTTTGGAAGCAGTCAGGCCTCTCTGGCAAAGAGTTTGCACCAGCCCTGCTGTCAGCTTAGGCTTTTTCACCATTTGAACCAACCCCACTGTGCTGTTTACTACATTCTGGTTTCCTAACAATTAACCTGTGGGTTTCAGTTTGCCAGAGGTAACTAAACCAGCTTGATTTGTTTTATGATGACTCGTGCCAGAATTGTTTTGCGATGAAAACATGTCATCCACAGTCCAATTAAAATCATCCCTGTGGGGATGCAGATTTAGAAGTGCCATGTAAATGAAATGGGCATCTGACAGCTGAAAGTTGTGCTGTTGGTGACCTTGTTAGGGAGCTGCTTTGCTGATTCAGTTCTAAGCTGATGTTAATATTCAAGCAACAAGAGCAAGTGCTACGGCCTTCAGCTGAGAGGATAATTTTTAATTCATAACACATAGTGTGTGATTTTTGGTATCCAGGATTTTTTTTTTTCCCCTCTCACATTCTAGAGAAACTATTCCAGTTTACTTGCAGCACAGCAGAGCAGATTTCACTGGGTTGGGCAGGAAGAATATTGAGTATCTCCAGACTGACTCTCTGTAGAAGAAAACTTCTTCATCTGTGGCCTCCTGGGAGCTGTATTTAGAGAGCCTGAGCTTTTAATGAATGATTAGTCTCTTATATGGATAATCACAGTTACTCCAACAGTAACAGAGGTGGTGCTGGGAGCCTTACCCTAACAGAGATGCTGAGTCTGAAACAAAGTGCAAGCTGCTGTAATGTAAAGACCAAAAACTCCTGAAGATGCAGCAGAGTAGGAGGGTGAGAATGACAAGCAGCTGAGAAGACTGTAGTGAGGATGGGAAAGGATGGAAGTTTTTTAGGGATGTATGGGAGAGGGACGGCCAGGAGCAGATTGTGGCAGTGGCAGAATCCTGGTGTTGAAGGCTGCACCTATGGGTAGCAGGACAGAGGGAAAGCCTCTTACTGAGGCAGGAGGGGTCCCTGAAGCTGTTCAGTGGTGCCCAAGCCTTACCTGGTGTTTTGATTTCAGGAAGGATTTAAAGGAGTTTGGGACAGGATACAGTTTGCCAGAGGGCACACCTGACATCACATGTGCTCATGACAGTGGAGAGTCTGAATTGCCATCATGGTTATTTGGTTGTTCAGAGGATGGATTTGGGGAGTGATTCAGCTAATCCCAAGGAAAATGCCTTCATTCCTTGATTGTTTCTTCAGACTGCACTGCCTTTATTGATTATATCTGGAGATGTATACACTTGTCTGATGAGCAGGCATCTGAACCTATGTTTCTTACTCTGTGAGCTAAACACCATCTCACCTTGAAAACTGAGGATATATTCAGTAAATCCATAGCAGAGCCAGGAACAGAGACCCTGTTCCCATATTCCTGGGTCAGCCTTATTCTTGAGCAAATCTGAGTCATACTCCAGCAGGACTCAGGACTGAGAAGCTGTGAAGATAGAACAGAACAAAAGGAGGCATCAGATTTTGGGGTCATGCGACATTCTGGAGAAACCACAGGAAAAGAATAGGGGAGTATTTATGGTCTTGAACATTACCATTCTGCATTCACCATGGGTCTGGGTTGTAATTTAACCTGTTTGACTCAGTGTTTCAGAGGAGGTGGTACCAAGTGAAAAATGGAACAGAGGAATTATTGACTTCCTTGTGAGAGATTTTTGTCATGTGTTTAGTAATGGAAATATTAGGACTTTTTTATCAATAAGACTATCTTGAATATTTTTCACTGCCTCCAGTTGTCTTAACTTCATCCATCTTCCTAAATGCTCAAAAATTTGTGAATTCATGTTTTGCTTTGACTATTGAGCTGTTGAAATAAATCTTGTTTCAGTAACTTTGGATGGCAGGTGTACTGAATGTTATATGATTAACCTAAAAACGCATCACATGAACACATATCAAGGTCAATTTGCCTTATAAAGGAAAGGAATGTTCTTATGAAAGGAAATTCCTTTGGATTCTCACAGGAACTACCAACTTGATAACTGACCACAAGTGTGTGATTGCTATCGTCTCCTCTTTCACTGTTGAGATTTATGACTCATTTTTTGTTTCATTAACTTTTTTTCTTAGGAGTGTTGCTATGCTGGCTCCTAACTCCTTTTGGCTTTTTTCTGTTTTCTGTCATTTCCTAAACCAGTTGTTCCTTACGAGATCACAGTGTACACCAGTGATATTTTTGGAGCTGGCACGGATGCAGATGTCTTCATTGTTCTTTATGGAAGCGATGGGATTTGCACTCAGCAAAAATCCCTGTGCCTCAACAAGAGAGAGCAAAGGATGTATTTTGAAAGGAATTCAGTGAATCAGTTCATCGTGGAGGTAAGATCGAAGCAGGGGGAGTGTTGGGGAGCATGCAATGGTCAGGAATAGACACCCTCAGTCCTCTGTGTTCTTGTACTGTGAAACCATCGAATTTATTTAATCAACAGAAAGCTCTTCAATGCCTGAGATGAGTCTTGGAAGGATGTGGGAGGTCACAAAATGTAGCTGGCCCTTTAGCAAAAGAGGAAGGTCATGTCAGCCCCTGCCCCTCCCTCCTCCTCACCTCCACTGACATCAAGGATGTGTTTCCAGGCTTGGGAGGGGCCAGAGGTCATTTCCAAAATGACATTGAGAGAGGAAATCTTGGCCAGGATGTGTCACCACTGCTCTGCTCCTCACTGGTCTCACCCCCCTCGGTCACTGCTGCTCTGCTCTGGGCTGGGGCAGCCTCACCTCGAGAACTGAGGGCACTTTGGGGTGCCACAATATCAAAAGAGACATAAAGATGTTAGAGAGTGTCCAAAGGAGGCCATGAGGATGGTGATAGGCCTTGAGGGGAAGCTGTGTTGAGGAGCAGCTGAGGGCACTTGGTCTGCTCAGCTGGAGGAGGCTGAGGGGATACTTCATCATCTCTGTGTTTGTGAAGATTCCATCTTCCTCGTGAGGGGAGGAGAAGGGGCAGACACTGATCGCTGCACTCTCATGAGCAAACAGGACTTGAGGAAACGGCATGAAGGAGAGGGTTAGGCCGGATATCAGGGAAGGTTCTTCCCCAGAGGGTGCTGGGCACTGCCCAGGCTCCCCAGGCAATGGGCACGGCCCTGGGGCTGCCAGAGCTCCAGGAGCCTTTGGTCAATGCTCCCAAGGCACAGGATGGGATTGTTGGGGTGTCTGTGCAGGGCCAGGAGCTGGATTCTGATCCTTGTGGGTCCCTTCCAGATTAGAGTGTTCTGTGATGCTGTGATTCTCTTGCAGTTTGCAATACTCAGAAGCATAATGCTTTTTATTCTGTATCCTCAGGCAGAGAAACCATTTCTTTCCTGTAGACAATGTGATTTTTGAGTACCCGGGCTAATTTTTTGGAAGATCCTACCAAGTATTTCCTGAAGTGTTTGCACAACTGCATGCAAATAATAAACCAGTGCACATCAAAGAGTGAGCTCATTTACATCCACAGTATTAAGCAATTCATATTCACAGTATGTTCCTATTGCTAAGAATTTGTAAGAGGCAAAAAACACAGGCAGACCTGCTCTGGCTTATCCTGTTGATGCTGCTTCATGCCCTTACCTTCCCTTCCTGAGTGCAACACCAGGAATGACTTTGCAGAGGATCTTACAACTTCTCTCTGTTTTGAGTGTGGTTTATTTTCATAATTGAAGGGAAATTTTAAACCAATTCTTTTTACAAGTTAAAATACTTGCAGCCCACATTGTTGTTATGTCATGAATCCTAAAATAAATCCCCAGTGTGACTCCTTTAAAACAAAGAATAAGACTTATTTCAGTGGAGTTTCCACACAATTTTTCATAGTAGAAGTTGCATTAATCCACAGGTATAAACCTTAAACTGAGTGTTCTGGTTAAGTCTTTATTACATAAGATTTATTTCAATTTTGGTGGAATCTGAAACATCAGTACTTTTCTCAGATTAAGTGAGAGAAAATGCAGTGTGTTCTACCAATTTATAACATCATATTAACCTGTCCCCAAACTTCATTCTCACTTCACCAGTTCCTCTTTCTGCAGGAGATGAGAACAAAGCAAAATATGATTTTATTTCACCTGCTTGTGTAGAGCCATAATTTGGAGTTCAACAGACCTTTAAAAACGATTTGGGGGGGTTCAGAAAACACATACTAGGAATTGCCTGTTTGCTTTGTGGTTTTACCTGCCTCTATCATTTTGTATTTTGCAAAAGAGGCACAAAAGATTAGAGCCTGCTTTTAGTTGTGCTTCCAAGAGATAATTTGCTGGAGATGCCTACAGCAGGGTAAAGCCCACTTCTTCTTTAACACGGATTTTGACTGTTCAAGCATCATTTTATTGCTATGTATTGATTAAAAGTCTCATTGAAAGATGAGTATTTGGACAGGACAAAAGAGGAAAAATAATTTTCCCCTAATGTATACCTGTGTGTATGAGCATGTGTGTGAGTTTTAGAATGAGTTTGGATCATTTAATTATTTCATGGTGAATCTTATGCTGTCTAAGGTCAGAGCAGGGCTGATGGAGTTTGTTCAGAGCGTTGATTCCTCAGGTAGTGGAGTCTTACTGACTTATGGAGCTACTAAAACTACTGCTGTCTTTGCTTCTGTGTGGCTGGGGAGAGAAGGGAGTAGCCTCCAGTGATAGAAATTTATAAGCTCCATTTTCTCACATTTTCCAAGAGAATAATACTCTAAGGCCCCAAGGACAGAAAGACAGCTCAGTGTTCGACATGCAAAGGTTTGAAGCCAACCTCAGGTGTTTGAAGGCCAGCTGTACAAAAGTTTGAACTGGAATAACAAAAAGCTAATACTTAGGAGCAAATTTCAATTTTTCCTGTTTTGAAAAGGAAAGTGAAAGGGAAGTGAATTAAAAGGAATGCACTAGTAACAAATTACTCAATTAATAAGGTGAGGCATAAAAAACACAGTAGCAATTTCATAAGATAGTCATCCTGTTGGCTCTCTCAGAATGGCATTGGAATTCTGTGGCAGAAGAGGACGGATAATATAAAATGCCAGGCTGTTTGTATAGTACTTTGACCTCCAAATTATTCTTCCATTATTAAGAGAGTGCACACAGGTGTTTAAAAAAGAAAGTGATTTAAAAAGAGCAATTTAAGATGCAGCTGCATTGCAGTTTCATAGAACCACAGAATCAATTAGGTAGGAAAAGATGTCTGAGATCATCAAGTCCAGCCTATGACTGATCCCCACCTTGTCACCAGACCAGAGCACTGAGGGCCCCGTCCAGACATTCCTTGAATATCTTCAGGGACAGTGGCTATACCACCTCCCTGGGCAGCCCATTTCAATATCTAATCATTCTTTCTGTGAAGAATTTCTTCCTAATGCCCAAATTAAACCTCCCCTGGCCCATCTTAGGACTGTGTCCTTCTCCTGTCCCTGTTGCCAGGAGCACAGCCCGACCCCCCAGCTGTCCCCTCCTGGCAGGAGTTGTGCAGAGCCACAAGGGCCCCTGAGCCTCCTTTGCTCCAGGCTGAGCCCCTTCCCAGCTCCCTCAGCCGCTCCTGGGGCTCCAGCCCTTGCCCAGCTCTGTTCCCTTCCCCGGACACGCTCCAGTCCATTCATGTCCTTCTTGAATTGAGGGACCCAGTACCGGACACAGCACTCCAGGTGCTGCCTCACCAGTGCCAAGTACAGGGAAAATTTCCGAACAATTGCCTTCATTCCCACTCATGCAGAGAATAAGATGCAGGATTGCTGCTGTGCAGCCAGACCTTTCTCATAAGGTGGGTAATTTGTGCAGAGCAAGGTGCTCTCCATTTTGGAGCAGAAGTCCAGGGAAAACTTTTAGCCAAAATGCAAATTAGGGCATAACTCCAGAGGAGCCACAGAGATGCTCCAGGGCTGGAGCCCCTCTGCTCTGGAGCCAGCCTGGCAGAGCTGGGGGTGCTCACGTGCACAGGAGAAGGCTCCAGGGAGAGCTCAGAGCCCCTGCCAGGGCCTGAAGGGGCTTATAAAAAAGAGGATGAGGGACAATTTATGTAGGCAGATAGTGACAGAACAGAGGGCAATGGTATTAAACTGCCAGAGGGCACAGACAGATATTGGAAAGGCCACGGGATATTGGGAAGGAATTCTTCCCTGTGAGGATGATAAGGCCCTGGCACAGGTTTTTCAGAGAAGCCATGTTTGCTCCATCCCTGGAAGTGTTCAAGGATAGGGCTTGGAGCCCCCTGCTCTAGTGGAAGGTGTTCCTGCCCTTAACAGGAGGGTGGAACTGGATGATCTTTATTGTCACTTTGAACCAAAACCACTCTACGATTTCATTTTATGATCCTACAACTGGCATCAGCACTAATATTTTCCTCCCCTGGGAATTCAAACAGCCTGGAAAAATATGAAATAAGGTAAAGAAGTGGTGTCTCAAAAGCAACCGGTTGTTCATTCTGTAACATTTCAGTTTTTAAAAATTTTTTGGTTCTCTGTGTATTTGGTTTTGGTGTTGTTTGGTGGTGTTTGTTTCTTTGTTTTTCCGTAGCTGGAGGACGTTGGTGACATTATTGAAAAGATTCGCATAGGACACAAGGGTGGAGGGCTGAACTCGGGGTGGCACTTGGACCGTGTGACGATTCGGAGGCTGCTCCCAAACGGGAAGGTAGGCTGTGAATCCCAGCACACCCCCAGGAGCCACCACTTCCATCTCCCAGACTGCATCTTCTGCGTACAAAGTGTGATTAACAGTGAAAAACAACTCCCTGAAGAGAAATGCGCGCTAAACGATCTTGCTGGAGCCTGGGGATCTGGGGACAACAAACATGTGTTATCATGTTTTGTTCTTCAAATGTTGATGATAAGGCTCTGCAATAATTGCTTTTTTTAAAGCTTTGTGTTTTCATGTGTAGTTCTGTTTTGAGGGATCACAGGGAAGGAAGTGGAAAGTGGGCGTACTATTTTAAAATAAAAATGTATTGTTGCCAAACACGGACAAGAAACAATTTCATGAGTCCCTTAATCCTGGAAGAATAAATGCAAGGAGCCAGTACAATTAAGGCAAGTAAAATGCCTGTCAGTGCAACTCCCTGAATCGTTAAAAAAGTCAAGTTAGATGATAGGATTTTTTGCTGTTCATGTGAACAAGATTAATGCAGTGCAGCGAGATTGGTCACCTCAACCCTGTCCATGTAAGAAAGTGTTGCTCAGCCCTGCTTTCAGATGCTGGCTATAGCAACAGGGATAAATCTGGCTGTGGGGAAGTTCAAGAGAAAATCACCTCTTCAGGACCAGTCCAGAGCTGGAGCAGTAGCTGCATTGGGGAAGACCTGGACTCCTTCCCCTTATTCCAAAGGGAAGTCAGCTTTTATCTCTCCTCATGTCTGTCCGCTCCTCAGGTGACTTCTAATACCAAGATCTAAACCAGCTAGTTCAGTCATGGCGAAGCCACTTCTCATCTTGCTTTCTCCTTCAAAATTTACAGGATATATTTTATTCTCTTTGCTACCCAATCAACTCACAGGTCTTCCTTGAACCCTCCTCACCATAGAATCATGGAATTGTTTAGGCTGAAAAAGAGCTCCAAGATAATGAAGGCAATGAAAAAGAGCTCCAAGATAATGAAGCCCAGCCAGTCTCCCAGCACTGCCAATGCCATCAACTGACCTAAGTCCCAGAGGGCCACATCCACATGGCTTTTAAATCCCTCCAGGGATGGGGGCTTCTCTACTGCCCTGGGCAGCCTGTGCCAGGGTTGGACAGCTCTTTTCAGGGAAGAAATTTTTCCCAATATCCAGTCTAAATCTTCCCTGGTGCACCTTGAGGCCATTTCCTCTCCTCCTGTCCCTTGTTCCCTGGCAGCAGACGCTGACCCCCACCTGTCTCCAGCCTTCCAGGAGTTCTGCAGAGTGAGAAGGCCCCCCTCATCTCCCATTTCCATCCTCCTGAACGAGCTTCTTCACCAGCCAATGCCCTCAGACTATTCCTCGTTATCACCTTTTTGCCAGTCTGACATTATCAGACTCAGTGTATTGCCTAACCCTCGGCCAGCTTCATTAGGTTAATGAACATTGAAGGTATACATTGTTTTCAGAGATACTGTTATTGGTCACAGGATGGAAAAGATGAAGAGGGGAAAGCCCAAATGCGTGGAAACCAAGGGACGAGAGATTTCTGGGCTGCCTCTTTCTAGACTGGCCTTAAACTGAGCTCTTTGTACTCAGAGCTCTGTCTTGGGTGCTCTTCGATTTGCCAAGGGAGGGGCTCGGGGCTGTACCCCCTCCTCAGTCATTGCAGCAGCTTTGAAGGGCAGGTGGTGAGAAACCTGAAGGTGGAGGAAGGGAGGAAAGCCCTGAACGACTTGGGAATGGAGAGATTTATAATTCTGCTGATCTTTTGATTATGGCATGGGAAAAAAAGAAGAAAGCAGAGCACTGCATGATGCCGCTGATCAGCCGCAGGATATTATGACCTGCCACAGGATAGCAATATGCTGCCAGTGCTTCTAAAAGCTGTGCTACCTGATTAGACTGCTAAGATGTGTCTAGATGTATCTGTAGAGCTGCAAAAGAAAAATGAGGTCAGTAACTTTTCAGATTAAATGAAAGCACTTGGGTAGGAAACTAGGGTTGTTGCGTGCTGAAAAAACCATCTTGGCATGCGAATTATATTTGATAATTATATTTCATTTGCTACAACTTGGAGAAGGGAAAAACACTGACTTTTAGCACACTATCATACCCTGCTTCTAGCTTAAGTCCAGACTCGGTCTCTAACGAAACAAATTCTGTTCAGGGCTGCTAGAGGATTTTACTCTTGGTAATATGAACCAGTATACTTTACATCATTTAAATATTAATACAATCACTAACAGGGAGACCCCAATAAAAACCGTGGCAATGGCATGGTGATTATCAATAATGAGACAATTAACTCCTGCAGTAAGTGCACATTATGCCCCACTGTGCTATCTCCAGTTCCTAGATATCTTGTTACCAAATAAACAGTGTTTGCATCAATGGCACATACAGCCAGCAGCATGAATGTTCAGGAGCTGTTGAAAGCTTCAGTGAGGAACGTGACTGAAGTGGGATCTCTATCAGGAGGAGAGAGTTTCAGCACTGAAGCACCGTTCTGGAAAGCCCTCTCTTCCCAGCCTGCAGGTGTGGAGATAAGCACTGTTCATCGGCTTGGCGTACAGTGAGATAATACAGGTTAAGTCGTCAGGCAGCCAGTGCAGAAATGAGGAGGCAGGAATTATTAGGTGCTGTATTCTGCTTGTATAGCACAAATAACACTTGAAAGTAAAAGATGTGAAATCACCTGAAGTGCTGCCAGTTTTCTTTGACACCATTTTGTATGCCATGCTCCAAACCTTCTCATGGAGTTAAACATCTCTGTCTGGGGTTAAACAGCAACACTGCAGGGAGCAGCAGAGGGGAGGAGAAATGTTTTTTTTCTTAACAGCAGAAGATTTGGGCTGTGTGAATCACTCAAAGTGTGATTCTGCTGCAGACTCAAAACACTCAGTCACACAAGCCCCTTGGAGGGCTTCTGCTCCAGCAGATCAACTTCCCTTGGATCTTTGTGTGTTGTGTTCATTCCAGGTCAGCTATTCTGTGACCTGTTCATTACAGGTTAGCTATGATCAGAGTACACATCTGCTCTTGGGTGCACAAGCTATTCCTCCCCAGTGATGGTGTCAGGGAGGGCAGGATCTGCAGTTCCAGGCAGTACAGCACTGTAATACACAGTGACACAGTGCTCAAGACTGCTGCAGTGAGATCTATTCCCTTCGCTTGCCATATATTAATATTTCAGTATTTAAATAGCAAAATAGTGAAGAAAAGGCCCTGTATTGGTTTGATAAGTAATCACAGTAGAGTAATTAGGCTGGAAATTAATCATAAAGGGTGTCTACAAAAGAGCTGGAGTGGGACTTTGGACAAGGCATGGAGGGACAGAAAAAGGGGGAATGGCTTCACATTGACAGAGGGCAGGGTATTAGAAAGAAAATCTTCCTTGTGAGGGTGGTTAGGCCCTGGCATGGGTTTCCTAGAGCAGCTGTGGCTGCCCCTGGATCCCTGGAAGGGTCCAAGGCCAGGTTGGATGGGGCTTGGAGCAACCTGGTTTACTGGAAGTTGTCCAGTTCCACAAGGGGTGGAACTGGATCAGCTTTAAGGTGCCTTCCAACCCAAACT
>WAAG01093372.1:45260-75631 GCA_013390105.1 Tichodroma muraria
ATCCTTGCCTGCTTGTCGGAGTATTTTCAAAGGGGAATTGCTAGCGTGTGTTCATGTTGTTTTGAAGACATTTTCTCTGTCATCTTTACTCCAGGGCTCGGAAACTGTCACATTTCCATGTGAAAGATGGCTTGCAAAATCTGAAGATGATGGTGAGACTGTCAGAGAACTGGTGCCATCTGATATTTTTACTGAAAAGCTCATGAAGGATGGGACACTCAAGCAAATAGAGGAAGAAGTTGAAGAACCTTTAGAAGGTAATATAATCCTAGGAGTGGGTAGGGATGTTTGTCTGGTCTTTTGGAATATTTGGATGTGTGGTTCAGTGCCATGCTGGTACAACTGTTTGTTCCTCTTTCCCTTCCTCTTCTCTGGCCTCTCTCACACCTGGAGCACTTCTGTGCAATAACATCATTATTTTCCTGTGGGGCTTTTAAGAACCTGTCACAGACACCCTTCCACACCCATAGTTTCCATATCTCCTCTGATGCCTTACTAAATTCTTACATCTTGTCTTCCAGGCTGCATTAACCTCTTCACTCATTTGCCCAGCTTCACCTGTCCTGTGCACTCTGCCTCTTCCTTTCTTATCCTACGAGTCTAATTAATGCCCCTCTTCCCTCCCAAAGTTGTTTTGCCTGCTGCCCTTCAGGTACAAATGCATAACCTTTAGAAACCTGGGTCACTGCAGCCACCTTCACCTCATTAAAGTGCCTCTCAGGACAAGAAAAAATTCTTACTCAGTTCTGAGTTCATCTTATAAAGTGGTGATGTTCAGTGTTTGGCCTTACTGGTAGCTGAAGCAAGTGAAAAATAAATGAAATTTCACTCCTAAGTCATTGCTTCTCTGCATGCCCAGCTGTTTGTACCTCTTTTTCCTCTAGAAAAGAATCTCCTTTTCTCACCCAGAGCTCATTATGTCCTTGAGATAGGTCATGAACTTCCTCATCCTGAGCAGAGCAAAAGGAATTCAGCTGCCATTTTCATTCTTGACTCTTACATCTGGCAACAAGATGATTCAAATGAGAAAATAAGTTCTTTCACTGTTTCTTTTCTTTCAGAGTCTGACTTGCATTTACTGTAGACCATTGTCAGGGTGGAATTTATGTGGATTGTTTTCCATTGCCAAGGGAAGAGATGCCTTTCTGTAAGGAAGACTTGAGCCCTCTTTTCTCCTATTAGGAACTACATGGTAGCTTATGGGAGATTTCTTTTGCTGCACAGGCAATGACAATTTTAAAATCAATTACTGTGTGGTAAAACACTGGCAAGCATGGCCCAGAAAAGCAGTGAATGCCCCATTCCTGGAAACATTTGAGCTCAGCTTGGATGAGGCTCTGATAAACTTGGTCTAGTGGAAGGTGTCACTGCCCATGGCAGGTGGGTTGGACAAGGTGGCCTTTAAAGGTCTTTTCCAACCCAAACAAACTGATGATTCAATGATTCTATGGCATCTAGGTGCCTGCACGACATTTTCCTTAACTTGTGAATTTCTGTTGCTTTACCTTGGATCAGTTACCATTTGTTAATTAAACTAGGTGACTCACTTTGCCTTCTGAAGGCAAAGCCTTAAAACAAGTTTTACAATCTACGGAACAGAATTTTTGGATAATTGAAAGTTTCTTCTGGCATGGAGCTAGGGCTAAGTTTGGGGACTTCTGCTTTAGGTATAAAATATCTGTACAAGAACAAAATTTTCTGCATGTCCGTCCTCATACATTTTGCCAGTGACATGGTGTAAATGACAGTGACGGAAAATCAGCTCTTGGTATTCTTAGGATCACCTTCTTTTTACAATACACTGTGTTTTAGTCCTGGAGGTCTCTAGACCTAAAGGAAAGGTCAAAGAGGGATGCATTGACTAATTAGACAATATGAATTTCTTCCTTCATTACTAAAGTAGGCAGTAGCCTCTCAAATATGGAGCTGTAACTCTTAGGGCATATGTGAAGAGGCAAACCAACAAAAATACAGCACTGCATGTAGTCCTGGTGGATGTTCTCAGGTGATGACTCTGATCTATTTCTCAGAGAAATCAATGGAAATCTTTCATGGATGACAAAGCAGAATAGGGTCTGTCTTACTGTGAAAGAAGAAAAAAACAATATAGCAATTTTCTTCAACGCTGTTAACGCACACAGAATCCTAACTAAGACTTTGTGCTTCTTGCTCATTTGCATTGCCCTGGGATTTGCAGGGAGGCATTCTCCATGGCTCATATGCCACCTGGGTAATCAGAGACTTGTACAGACCCTCATTGTTTTCCTGGAGAGGATGCTTTCAGTAACTGTTTGTTTTCCCCATATAATTGGGAGAAGAGTTGCAAAATAAAAATAGGAGTATTTAACAGGTTTAGTAAAGCACATTACTAAAGGCTTGATGAGGTTTTATTGTCTCATCATTGAGCAAGCTAAAGAGAAAGGGTACTTAAACAGCACAGATTCAGCCCTTCCTTAATTAAATATACTCTCAGCGAAAGGACCCAGAAACCTGTTCTCTGTCTGTTTGGGGAATTTATAGAGATACATGCCATTAACTCTTGTAGTAATTGCACATCTGAATTCCCAGTCTTTATTTATGGAAGATGGAGAATTAAGGATTCACAGCACTGAATGACTTGTTCTCAGATCTATGTCCCTTGTGCCTCTGTATGAAAAGGTGCTGAGTTCCCTCACCTCTATCGGCTTCCCATCCAGTAATGACCATAATGATTCTTTGCATTTTTAACTGTGAACTCTGTGATCAAAGCAACATACAGGCATTGATCAGACGGAGGAAAGGAAAGTCAGCAAATGTCAGCCCAGGCGTTCTCCAGTCTTTTGATTGGAAACCTCAGATAAAAAAACATATGGGACATAATACCTCTACAAGTGACGAGCAGAAAACCTGAGGAATATTTTCTTACTAAATTCAGTAGCTTACACAGACCTTAATATTTCATCTGAGGAGAAACCATCTCTGTTTCTTTCTGCAGTTCACACGTACAAGATCAGCGTGTTCACTGGGGATATCTACGGTGCTGGGACAGATGCTAATGTCTTCCTAAATATCTATGGAGACCTGGGGGACATGGGAGAGAGAAAACTCAGTAAATCCGAAACAAACTTCAACAAGTTTGAAAGAGGACAGGTACAAATGCAAAGAGTTAATGACACATTCTGTTTCTCAGTCTTTAACCTATCAAGTCAATGACTGCCTTTATAGGCTGAGTTTTCCTATGAGGGTTGAATTGATTGATTCCATTTACCACATTCATTACCTCTTAAAATGCTTTGTATGGATTGTCAGCTGGATATTACAACTGACAGGCACTGCAGCAAACAGGCAGATGTTCCTATGAAGTCACTGATGGACAAATTGTGAGCTTGGTCATGGAAACTGGCTTGGGCTGTGAGCTGCAGATTCCCACAGTCCAATCATCAATCCGGTACAATCAGTGCAACTGATTTCCATGTACACAGTAGGTGTTGGAGTTCACCACAATACTTGTTAAATTGATGGGACTTAAACTTCAGCTGTATCTGGGAAAATGTCACCAAATGATGCTCTGTGGTCATCCCATGTGTCACTTGGATATAATGGTTGCAAGGATTGTCTTATCTAGATTGTTCATACAAATCTAACTGGATTAGAAAGGGAAGCATACTTGAAAGTCTCACAGCATTTCAATATTCTAACTGGTTGTAAAAGTGGTTGATGCTCCTTGCATCTCCCCTCCTAGCAGAAGCAGGCTTTAAAACACTTCCCTGAAGAACAGTTTTATCTTACAGATATGCCTCTATAGACTTCTGCAAAGCTTTTAGCCAAACGCCATCCAGCAATATGGAATTTAAACATATGTGTTCTGTAGTCTCCCTCTTTTGCCTTTTTTCCAGTAGATGAACTGTTGAGAGTTTGTTAACAGAATCAACTGCTCTTGAACACCCTGCAGGAGGACACGTTCACAATACAGGCTGTGGACCTTGGCATTATATACAAGATCAAGATTCGTCACGACAATAGTATGTTCAGTCCTGACTGGTTTCTGGAAAAAGTGGAGATCCTGGATGAAACCACAGAGGAGTCGTTCGTTTTCCTGTGCGAGCGCTGGCTCTCTAAAAAGAAAGAGGACAAAAAGATAGAGCGTACACTTTATGAACAGGTACACTTATGGCTCAAAGTAGACTGCTTCTCATAAAAATAAAATTATTGCATATCTGGTTGAAGTCCAAGGCAGCTCATTAGGGACTCAGAGGTCTTTTGGCTTATCCAGAATGAATTTCTGATTTTCAGACGAGAATTGAAAGTAAGGCCATTCTCAGCCCATTGTCATTAGGTCTGTAATTTGCAATTTCTACAGAAAAATCAAGGAATGTAAGTGGAACCCTTCAGATGAGAGTTCACTACCTTGCTGATACACAGCATTTCCCTGCTGCTGCCCTTGCTATGCCCACAAAGGAGGTTAGTAATGGGACCCACTATTCAAAGTCCTCCAGCAAGGATATTGGGTCCTTTGGCTTCATCCTCACTTGGACTGGATGGTTTTCTCTTTTCAGATCCCTATTCCACCACTGTCAGATGTAAAAAGCCAGGCCTCTTTGCTACCACTCAAGCACCAAACGTTTTTTAGAGAAATGTCCTTTTACTCGCACACTCTCTACTGCTTATCGGCCTAGTGCAGCTAATTGGAATTCGAGGTACACGCTCTAATTAAAATTAGCAAACAAGATTAATAGACTTCTCTCACTTCTATACAGTGAGACATAATAAAGCAGCTGATTATAAGTTCATTTTACTTAAGGAGTCCACTTTGCAAAATACAGGGACGCTTTAATTGACGGTTACCACTAAAATGATCATCAGTGGAATCGGCCCGGACTCATCCTGAGCGCAGCAGAGCGGGTGTAAGAGCAGTTACACCATGGATGAGTGTTGCCTTATGCTGCCTCATAAAACTGCAGCACACAACGCTATGAGTGCTCGTGGACAGGCTTACCCCTTTGCTTATATTGATTCATAAGGAGGGAAAACTAATCCCTCCTTTTTTTTTTTTTTTTTTTTTTAATGATTTGACAATGTGGCAAAAGCCTCACATTTGGTGGGCAATGACACCAAGTGCATTGTCAGTAACTCTTCAAACACAGCCGGCTGTGTTTCGCATCACTCAGATTTGCAGTACTCTGCCTCTTATGATATTTGACCTGTACCTATGAGCAGCCCTGGGAGAAGGGAGAAGGACCTGGGGGTGCTGTGGGTGAGAGCAGGACCTGCCCCAGCCTGAACCCCCTGCCCTGGGCTGATCCCCAGCGTGGGCACAGGGCAGGGGGGATTCTGCCCCTGTGCCCTGTGCTCAGGTGAGAGCCCACCTGCAGAGCTGCCCCAGCCCTGGGCTCCAGCAGCACAAGGACGTGGAGCTGCTGGAGCCAGGGCAGAGGAGGCACCAAGGTGATCAGAGGGATGGAGCAGCTCTGCTGAGAGATTTGGTATTTTTCAATTTTAATGAGAAGCGGCAGCCTCAGTGTGACCCAATTGAGGCTTTCCAGTACCTGAAGAGAGATGATAAGAAAAATGAAGGGAGACAACTTCATAGGGCCTGGAGTGATGGGTCAAGAGGAATACGGGTTTAGATTGAAAGAGAGTAGGTTTAAATTTCATATTAGGAAAAAAATCTTCCCTGTGAGAGTGGGCAGGCCCTGGCACAGGGTGCCCAGAGCAGCTGTGGCTGTCCCTGGATCCCTGGCAGTGTCCAGGGCCAGGCTGGACAGGGCTTAGAACAACATGGGATAGTGGAAATTGTCCCTGCCCGTGCCAGGGGGTTGGAAAGAGATGACTTTTAATGTCCCATCTATGTTTCTATGAGCTCTGGCTCTGCTCCATTGATCTGGATTTCAGACAATCTCAGACAGTTTCAGACAGGTATCACAGAAAAGTTCTGAACTCACAAGACTATTAGGTCTATTATATTTTCTTCTAATGTAACACACCTCCAAAATGGACTGTCAGGATTACCAATGAAGTAAATGAAAGACCACCAGTACAATACAAGTCACATTTATTCGAGCTATACTGACCTAAAAGGTACCTGGGGAACTACAGGCGCTTCTTCTCGCGTTGTTCTTGGAGGCATGTGGGAACAGCTGACAACACTCAGCCTCATTACCCTCCCAAACAGAGTTACGATGGCGAGCGGAACAGCCTGGATGGTTCCTCTCTCAGCATGTCCAGCCAGGACAGCAATGCCAACCCGAAGGAGCCCAAAAAATCCAGCTTGGTCAAGGCGGCAGAGGAAGGCTCATGTGAGTGGTCATGCCTGAGGTGTTCGGTTGCATGCACCCATGTGCTCTTGGCTTTCAGAGCTTAAGAGGCTGAGTTCATTCTGCTGAAGAGCAAGGAGAGGCAGAACAACAAATTATTTCTCCTTTCCTTGTGCTGTGACTGTTTTGGGAAAGGCTAGACCAGGGCTTCTGTTTCCATGTTCGCTGCTTTTCCTGCAGCTCTCCAGCCTCAACTGTGGAATAAGTCATGAAGTTCAGAGTAAATTCAGTGTTTACAAACTGTTTCTTTGACTTGATCGAGATGGTACTTCAAGACGAAATATTATTTAATTTCATTTAAATTAAATTTAAATGTGATTTATTTTTAGAAATTCCCTGGTTTCTTTTTCCTTACCACCCGTAGCGTGCATCACAACAGCTGCCATGTGGGTCTAGTGGTGGGTGTCCCTGCCCATGGCAGGGGGGTTGGAATGAGATGAACTTTAACATCCCTTCCATCCTTGCTTTTCTATGATTCTATGATTTTATGATTTACATACCCTTTTTTTTTGACCACCTCTGTCAAAAATGACTTATTTTTGACAGGACAATCACTTACCAGCTAAATAGATCCTACAGTTCTTTGATATCCTACATGGGGCCTTTTAGCTTTAGATTAAGATTTTAGATGTGTGATTACAATGCTGTGGTCATTGACCAACTCAGCAGCAGATGCATCACAGTTACTGTCTGTCTATATGCTCTTTGTCCACAGAAAGTGCAAAATTATTTAATATATCTTAAACTTCCATAGTAGATGAAGTGAAAATAAGGTAATTTTCCTTAGGAGTTTAAGATAGCTCTCAAGGGAGACTCACACAGAGTCCAACAGTGGTCACAAGGATGGTTTGTAGCTCCTCGGATGCCCAGCAGCTTGTTGTGGTGTGAGACCTGGGTTGCACGTCCCACACCTTTCATTTGGGAAGCAGATGTAATACTGCACATCACTAAACCTGGCCTGCAACCCACGTGTCTTGGGGCAGCTCTTCTTTTGTAATCCCACATTGTGCTGAAATAAAAAATAAGTGATTTCCATGCTCCTTCTGATAGTACTTCTGTGCTGTGACAATGGATAACATCTGCCATGTTGGCATTCCGTGTAGTTTCACAAATAATGGGTGAAATACCATAATTTCTCATGAGAACCGGTCTCCAGCAGAGCTAGGACATTTCCCATTGTCCCCATTGTGCCAGGATGGTCTTTCTTCTCTGAGTCCTGGAGCTTGTCATCACCACTATCTCTGCTCAGTGACATGGCCTCATTAAGGAAACTGCTTCCTGAAGGAATGTCAGATAAGATGGACTGGGTGAGCCAGGCAGCCACCTTCTGAGCTGGATAAAAAGCCAGCTCAGCTGGTTCACTCAGGAAGTGGTATTGGGAGTTGGCTGGGAAAGGGAGTGACTTTTGCCACTCAGCCCAATCCTGACTGTGCTGAGATCAAACTGGCAAATGCCTTTGAGGGGGAGGAGGTGGAGGGTGTAAGGATGGAGCTCAGGGAACGGTCCTCTTGGCTAGGACGATGCTTAGATCTGGACTGGGAACCTTCTCTCATGCTGGAAGGCAGCCCTGGAGATGGCATGGATGGATCCCTAAGGAAACTCACCCTCCTGAGAGGGGAACACGTGGCCTCAAGCTGCCTGAACCCTGTGCTGGCACTCAAGGACAAAGAGAGAAGCGCTGGAGGACCTGTGGTGTCCTGCTGTGGCCACTTGCTGCAGGTTTTATATTCTCCTGTGTCTAAAAAAAAAGGGAAATACGAGTCACAGATAAAGAGGGAGACAACAATGAGGGAAGATAAACTAATTTAAGGATCAATTTTCCAGTTTTTAGAGGAAAGAACAGCAAAGGATGTTTCCTGCTCTCTGATAGTAAGCTACTCTTTATCTCTGTATACATTATTTGAAGTGGGAAATTATGGTTACTTACAATTCTCATTTCTTTTTTATAGATATTTCAAGTACCTTGGTTTAAGGACCAGCTAGAAATGCTAGTAGTTCTCTGAACTTAGTCTGTCATAGCAGAACAGGACAAAACCTGTATGAAAGAAAATGTCTTTATTCAAAATATACTTTATTTAAAAGTCTGGAGGTGTCCTAAACATGACCCCTCAACATATTCTTATAAAATCTGCCTTGACTACAACTGAACCCTTTTCCTGCTAAATGCATCATTGTGCTGATGCACCAACTGGAATGTAAATTATACCATAAATGGGAGAATAAATCTTGCATAATCATCAGCTCATTTTGTGTTGGTACACAAAATCCTCAGATCAGGGCTGAATGAATCTTTTTGGGTTCTGCTCTGTCCAGAGGTAAGGACAGATTTGATCAGCATGAATTTATGCCTTCCCTGATATTGCACAAGTATTCTGAGTCTGATGTGAATTCCTAACACAACCCCCGCCTCAAAAATGTTGTTAGTCATCATAAAGCAAAATTAGATGTCAATCTTGGGTAATTTGAAAAACAGCCAAGTTTTTTTTCATCAAATTATAAACTTTTAGGGTTTTTTTTAAATCAGAAAAGTGATGATGAAGCCAGGCTGTTTCAAGTCTGTGACGAAGCAAGTTTCAGAGCTCTGAGTCTTGTCAGAACTGTTTGAACAGCCCTGCACAAATGTTCTGAGAAATCAAACGGGTACTCAGCGACCAATTCTGCACCGCCTGCTCGGCTTACCCAAATGAGCTTTTGGAAAGCCCTTGAAAAGCAGTCTGGCACTTCCTCCCTTTTAACAGCTGAACTGAAATTTCTGGAAACCACAGAAAAACCACCTCCTCTTTTACCAAGCCTTGCCCTGAAGGTTTCCCCCCCAAGCAAAATTATTATGCAACGCATAGAATTATTGAGTCACTTACCTTTAACACAAGGATTGTTCTCTTCTGTCTGGATTTGTAGAGGGATGCTGAAACCCTGAGCTGCCCCATAGATCACAGTAATCCTTGAATGAGGCACAAAGGAGGGCATTTGTGGTTGTTCTGGGACGTTCAGTCGTTGATGGCTTACCTTGGAGTCAGCACAGATTTATTTGTCTTTATTGAACGGGGAGTGTAAGATCACTTTGGCCTAATAGCCTGTTTAAAATTTAGATGCTCAGACTCATCTTCAGGAAGGTCTCTTGGTGTCAATAAGGATTTAAGCCTTTTGCTGTTCTGTCATGCATTAGGGGGAAATCTGGACTTATAACCTCCTTGCAGCCAGTAGGGTTGTCTGGGGAAATTAACCCTTGCAGAATTCAGTCCCAAGCGTGCCGTGGGAAAGTGGTCTCCGAAGCACACTTGTAGCCCAACAAAGCATGATGTTATCACTTCTCCAAATGAACTCAATGGGATGTGAACCTATTTGGCATGCACAGCTGCTCCCTCTGATGGGATGAGCCCCTGGTTTTTCTCAAGTCTCATACAAGTGCATATGTGTGTGGGTTTTCTGATGAACAAACCTCTCTCTGTCACAGTGATCCCGTACCACATCACCGTCACCACGGGCACGGAGTACGACTCCAGCACCGACAGCCGCGTGTTCATCATCATCATGGGCCCGCAGAAAGTGCAGACCGAGAGGCTGTGGCTGGATCTCCCAGAAGGAAAGGATGAATTTGCAGATGGCTCTGTGGAGAAATTTTCAGTTTGGGGCCTAGATGTTGGGGAGATAAAAAAAGTGGAGGTATGTTGTGAGCGCAGCGCGAGAGCTGGAGGCGTATGAAATATGTGGCCAAAGAAAGCACGTGGTTCTATTATTCTTTAGCAGTGAAGGAAAGGCTCCTGGGTCTAAAAGGAATGTAAACAAGACTGTGCTGACGAGATTTCGCATGTGTCTGAACCTGTAAATAAGTATGCTTTACTTTACATTAAACCAGGGTCCTTGTGAAGCAGAAGGTAATTGTGTATTGTAAAGAAGTTATAACATGTATCAGTTTTGTCCTATCTCTGGCACTGCTTTTTCTTACTCAATCCCTTCTATTGCCAGATGCAGTGACACTTCCCAGGATGCAGTTCTTCATCAGTCTTTTTCTTAGTTTATTTTTTTCACTTGGGTTTCATAAATTGTGAGAAACACATCTTGTATAATTTCCTAGCTAAACATGAAAATTGTTTTCACAGCTTGGAGGACACAGGCTTAGAGAAGAAAATTAATCATAATTTGTAAGTAATGTGCGCAAATAGATTTTGGTACAGGAACCGTTTTTTCTGCTATGGCTCAGGGAGACACGATTTGCATAGACTTTCCATCACTGGGCTTAAACTTCGCATGAATATTCCAGAGTGTTTGTGTACATCATTCTTGTTTCATATGGCAATTCCATCTCCTTAAAGCTTGCTCCAGCCCCTCAAGTACTGAAACCCACAGCACCTGAAGACTCTAGGAGCCTATTTAATTTTGGTTTTACCCCTATCCCTCTGTGGAAGTAAACCGATTCGTTGATGTGTGAGCCTGTATAATTCGAAAGAGATAAGAAAGAAAGAGAAGTCCTAACTAATAAGAAAACTTTCACATCTGTATGTCCTGCTGTTGCATCTGAGAGACTGTCACTCGCACTACCTTTCACTCAAGCAATGAATTCTGACATCTTGAGAAATCTCCAGATCAGATTTAAGTTTATTATCAAGCCATTTTCTTAATGCACTCCCAGTGCCTGGTTATTATGTGTGTTACTGGCATTTTCCGTCTAGCCCATCTCGAGGTCAAACTTTTATAGTGAAGCAAGTATATCAATCATTATCTTTGAGATTGTGCACACATGGAAACAACCATGGAGTGGGACAGAGAGGGAGGAAAATGACAGTATCACCCCTCAGGGTCAGAGAGACAGGAAGAGCAGCCTGAAGAAAAAAATAGAAAGAGATGCTGGGAAAGATACAGTGAATAGGGTAGGAAATGTCTAGAAAACAGAAGAAAGTAGGAGAAGACACTTTGAAACAGGCAGAGGAAAGGCAAAACTTAATTTGAAAAGGAATGCAAATGGGAAAGAAAATGAAAAGTTGCAAACAAAATGTAGAGAGCTAGAAAGGGAAATAACATATATCTTTCAGGCTGGTGATGTTCTTGTGCACTCTTTCACCCCTGCACTCGGTGATCTCACCAGTCTGCTGCCTCACCCCTGGCTGGCTTTTCCCTTCTGGTTTGTAACTCCCCAGCTCACAGCTGAAGGAGCCACCTGCTCCTGGCCTTGTGCCTTCCTTCATGCAGTGCCCTCAGCTTGGAAGGTCCCTTCTTCTGGACCCGTGTCCCAGCGATGACATCGATGTGCTAGTCTGCCGTGGTTGCCATGGCATCTGTCCGCATATTCCTTCTAGAAAATTGCAGTGTTCAGGGACATTGCAGAAAATTGCTAGTTATCTACTTGGAGAAAAGTGAGGAACAGTTTGTTCTTGGATTTGGCATCTGTCCATTTGTTTAGAAGGTGGAAAGTTATGAATGTGAGTTACCATGTGAAAACAGCATAGTATGAGGATTAAGTTTCCAGAAGCCCTCTGTATGACCCAGGAAGTAGACCGTACCATTTATCAGGACTGTGAGATTTGAAGTGTGATTCTACTTCTAGTTTGGAATTATGCTCCCGCTACAAATACACTCTACTGAAAGCAGGAACAGTGGAACATGAAGTAATTGAAAGGGGCCCATTTATTCCTGTCTTGTAAGCTTACAGATATAATATTTACTACCGGTGGACTTTAAAAGAGACTCTGACGTGAAAATAAATAACATAAGTTATTCGGTGTAGATACTTTATACTGTGATTTCAAAATAATTCTTGATATTTCTTCTCCATGAAGAAATGGAGAATGAATGAATCTCTGTTCCTAGAGAATCTTTTCTCAAATGAATGAATGTATCTCTGTTCCTAGAGTGTTGATGATGCAAAGAGATACAGGTATATCTAGGAGAGTCCTGCATTGGTTTATTTTCATAAACCTCTTCTGGTCCAGAGCCTTTCTCCAGCATGAACACAGAGGAAAATCCAGGACACATAAATGTTGCAAATGCAAGTCCAGTCCCTCAGAAAAACCTGACCCTCAGGTTTCTCTAGTATTCTCTGAACCTTCTTTCCACAAATATTCTCTCAGATTTTTACCTCTGCCACTGTGGTCAGTTTCCATGTCATCCTGAGTTGCTCAGTATAAATTGGGAATCTCAATCTCAGTGATGTGCAGTCCCTCAAGGACAGTCAGAACAAGTTACATGGGTTTTCAAACATCCCAAGACTCACGTGCCTTTGAAATCTTCTCATTCTAATTTAGTTCAAACATCTCATCCCAAACCACTTGTTGTGATATTGATATGCACATCCAGGCTAAGCTGCTGGTGTGGCCATGGCTTGGCATTGTTCACTGTATTGGCATGGTCTGTCTAAAGATTTGCCTGGAACTGAAAGTCAAATCCTAGTGCTCTGCTTCTGAAGTCCAGACATAGGGAAGACTTGGCTGGCACTGGTTGATTTTGTCCCATAATTTTCTTGAAGTCCCATTGTTCTTGAGGTCCTTGGAGAGTCCTTGAGGTTTGTGCACAGGTACTCCAAGGCAGCTGGATGCACAGACTGCTTTCTTATGGCTGTCACTGATAGCAAAGAAGTTAAAGTTTGCTGTGAAAATGTGGCAATGTCTTGGAATGAGACTTTGCCCAGAGAAACTGTGGATAACCCATCCATGGAAGTGTCCAAGGCCAGGTTGAATGGGGCTTGGAGCAACCTGGGATAGTGGAAGGTGTCCCTGCACATGGCAGGGGAGTTAGAATGAGATGGGCTTTAAAGTCTTTTCCAGACCAAACTGTTCAATGATTCTGTGATGTGAGCAGGTGGGAGTGTGCAATGAACCCAAAAGACCAGCAGACTTTATTAGGTTTATTAGGATTTTCCCTACAGCTGCTTTGTAGCTGCAGAGCCATGGCCCTGAACTTTCCCCACTGTCTCATCCATGCCAACCTGCAGCAGAGCTGCACAAGGACTCTGACTTTGGGCTTGGAGATGCTCAGCCAAGCTGGCAGAGAGGGAACGGGAAGGCAAGTGTTACATTCCCATTCACCTCACACCCCAAGAATCAGAGGATTAATGCATCCATTGTAGACTTGAATTTCCCTAGTGGTTAGCTCTAATTTTCTGCAGCTGCACAGACATTAGTACAGCAATAATACTCCTAATAGCAGTGATGGCTGAGACTGTCAGACAGAAAAGATCGCTTGTTTTTTTGAGAAAAAAATAGATACCACAGATAAATCACCCTAGATGAATCTGTTATTAAAAACTGCTTTCTGAGCCTCCCTAAATATCCTAATAATTTAAAAACAAAAAACAGTGAGGTTTTTGTACTAAGGACCTCAATTTCCTAGAAACGACAGAAACAACATTTTCTCTGGAAATAATGAAGTGCAGGTAGGTCTTTTATGGACAGGTAGCTCATTGGAATGACTGACCAAGGTTCGTACATCAACCTGGATACATAATTTTGCTTCCAAGTCTGCCCCAGGTTGAATTTCCAACCCTCTTTAAGAGGGACACATGTAGGCTCTTGGAGAAATTTACACAGTTAACATTGTTTTACTGCTGATATACCTGCAGGATCCCTGGCTCTTGGTAGATTCAGTTCCAGGTGGACTCTAGCTTTCATAAACTCATCCCTGCACACTTGTGCACTGTCTCTGTATTTCTTCAGGGCCTCTGCCCCTGCTTCCACCTCTAGTATTCTTCTTTTTTCCACTTGAATTTTTTCAGTAGCTCCTTGTTCATCCATGTAAGCTTGTGGCCACCCTTGTGTGACTTCCTTGATGTCCAGGACAGATCATTCTTGAGGCTGGAGGAGGTGGTCCTTGAAAACCAATCAGCTACAGATGTAAGCTCCATCTGTTGCCTCCTGTACAAAGACAGAGCTTTTGCAGTCTAAGGGGATGGGAAGCAGAGAAACAGCCTCATACATCTAGTTCACTTATATGTGGATTTGTGAGGGAAGCACTTGTAATAATGCATGTGGGTGTTTGCTGAGCTGCATCTTTCCTCTTGGCTATAAAGCTTTGAATAATCACTTCCAAGTGTAGTGACAGAAGAGGAAAGACTTGTAAAGGTGGAGAAATGTGTCTGCTGCCAACTGCAAATGAGCATATAGAGGTCATCGGTGCAGGAGCAGAGTGACAAGAGACTGGACATGTTTTCATGTAGGTCAGTCCAGTCTACCTTGATTTTTTTTTTAGACTGGCCTTCCCTCATGCACAGCAGTTGATGACCCGAGCTCACCTGCCCATGGCAATGGCACTGCTTCAGAGTTCTGCCCATTGCTGTGATTCCACCATCCTTTGTTGTGAAGGTGTATGCAGACTCTGAGACCTTCACTACCAGGTGAATCACCCTCATCCAGAGAAACCCCCTTCTTCCAGGAGGTATTTTCTCTCTGGCCCTTACAGGTGGGGCATGATGGTGCTACCCCTGAGAGCTGCTGGCTGATGGAAGAGCTCACCATCGTCGTGCCCACCAAAGGCGTCATGTACAACTTTGTCTGCAAGTGCTGGCTGGCCAGAGACAAAGGTGACGGGCTCACTTCACGAATCCTCAACATCCTGGATGCAGAATGCATTAATGTTGGCATCAAGGTATGTACCAGGCTCACTTTGTGCCTTTAGCTGCTGCAGGGACCTCTGCTGATATAGGTCATGTGTCAGCAGCTCCCATACTTCGACTTTCGCAAGTGGCTTGAGCCTCCTCTTTGCTTTGCTTTCCTTTCTTATGTTATTTTATGAGCAAAACCTTTGGGCGTGGTTTAGGATCATGACTGTTTAGAGCACTGTATAATGAGGCTGGCCACGGCACAGATAGGAGGGCAGAGCAGGTAGGGCACAGTTCAGCAGCTTGTCCTCATCTTGTCACCCACTGCATCACCTGGTACCCGTAGAGTAGGAGCAGCTTCAAGGTGAAGGATTACTTCTAACTCATCAGATTAGAGCAGTGGAAATACCCTAATGTTTTAATCTCTTCATGATGTGGCTACATACCAAATTTTCTAATAGGGATAGGGAAATTAATAATTACTGGGAGTTGTTGAAACATGAGAACATTTGTAAGCCCGATCTTTGGAGAGAATAACTGATTAAAGTTGAATCAGTGATGAATAAAACTCTATAGCATTTTCATTCAAACATATGAATTTTGAAGTAATATCTGCTATGCCATATTTCAAACAAGTACAAATTGGAAAGCTGAGCTATGCTGATTTTGGATGTAAGATTCGTAGCAGAAATAACAGTCTGGATTAATGTGAAAATAACACTGTGTTTAAATACCTGTGTGGCAATTTAAAATCTCTATAGATGTGCTTCTATTTACAGTCAGGTTACACTTTCATAGTACATTATTTTTTCTTCATGCTGCTCTTGATTCCCAAGCTAAAGATATTCTCCTGAAATCTTTCGTGTTCCCAAGACACGTAAAAAAATGATAACATTTTTAGCATTTGTAAAGGATTCACCAAATCAGTGCAGATTTCAGTGGTGGAATTGACCTAAAAGGGTATAAAAAACTTCCTCCGACTTAATACCAAGGTTAAAACCAATCTCATAAAAATGTCCCATCTGTCATTTCACCTTCTGGATGAGGTTTCCAAGCTCCTGTTGGTGAGCTGATGGCTTGCCCACAAATTGAAGTGGATGCTAATGAAGACTTATGTTCAGTCTTCCTTTAAAGGCACAATCCTGAATATTTATTTTCATGAACACGCCAAAAATAGACATATCTAACAACATTTTTTTTCCTATGATGTCAGGCCAGAAACTTGATGGGAGATTTGAAGGAAATCTGAGGAGATGCTTGGGACATGAAACCAGAAGTGAGCATTTGACTTTCTGAACAGTCTCCTAGTCGAGAGAATTTGGGATTGCTCCCTTGTAAACAGCTGTAGTTAGAAACTGAGTCTTACAAGTATTTTAGAGTTCAAAGACAACTGATATGTTTAGCATCATTGGGAAGATTAATATTTTTCCTTTTTTCTTCCTGTTTGGCTTTTGTACAGCCATATGTACCCATTTCAACTTAATTTTCTTCTTGGCTTGATATTCCCTCTTTTTGCTTTAAATTGAGTATTTGCTTTCCCATAGTTGAAGAAATTATTCACTGTCTACCACAGTCATTAGAAGCCTTCAATGCATTGGTAAAAGAGTTCTTCTCCTTCCTAAAAAAATAGGATACATTGCTAAGATTTAAAATACATGCGGATGAATATGTGATCAACAGGTTACTCAGGTTCAAACAAAAGTGAAAAATAATCTTTTATATTATGTTATTCCTTTGCACAGTTTATTTTTGTGGCAGCCAAAATTCAGGCCAATAAAACTAGCAGTGCACTATTCGAAATAAGTTTCTGGGAGCTGTTTCTTGATATTCTTACACATTTTAAAGAAGCCTAGGTACCATAGCTATGATCCTGAAAGCATCTAGGTGGTCTAGAAGTCTTAAAACCCCTTTCAACCACTGGGACTTGCACATTTTTAACATATTTATTCTGAGTCTTATTGTTCCCATGTCAAGAGAAAAGAATAAAATTAGGCTAACAAGGCGAAAATTATAAAAAAACATCTTTTCACAAGCTGGCATGCCTTCAGTGCACACAAGATCTGGCAGGACTCTGAAGCTGATGCAGCAGTGAGCATCCCCTTGGAGAGCAGGATAGCTGAATTTTTGTACCACAGGGAGTATTCTGATGAATAACCCTCCAGACTATTAGTGATATTGGAATAAACATTGACTAGATAAACACTGAACTTTCGGGGGAGACATTTTGCAGCCAAGAAAAAGAAACAATTGTTCTTCTAGGAGATTCTTCTTTTAAATTAGCAAGAGTTTGGTGCAGTACAGAGCTGGCGTGCTGGAGGTCACCAGGCAGAGACAGTGGTAGCAGAGGGTGGGAGACCCAGCTATTGATGTGATGGCTGTGACTCCTGTGAAGAAGCAGCTTAAGAGATCTTCATCACTGGTGTTGCAATAGAACAAGGAATAATGGGTTTAAACTGAGGCAAGGTTGACTTGAATTAAATAAAAGGAAGAAATTTTTTACACTGAGAGTGATGAGGCCCTGGCATAGTTTTCTCAGAGAAGCTGTGGTGGCCCCTGGAACCCTGGCAATGTCCAAGGCCAGGCTGGACAGGGCTTGGAGCAACCTGGGACAGTGGAAGGTGTCCCTGCACATGGCAGGGGGTTGGAACTGGATGAGCTTTAAATGTCCATTTCAACTCAATCCATTCAGTGATTCTGCAATTCAGATATTGTCACAATAAATGTGTCTCTTTCAAGGCTGAGCAAATACGTAGAAAACGTCATAGACGGAAAGTCCTGTAGCAAGTTTTGATGTCTAATTTTGCCTCTGAAAACAACGGCGTGGAGAAGTACCAAGGAACTGTGTTGGAGTATTTTCTGTCAAGGAAGCAGATCTCCAGGAAAGTCTGTCACTCTGTTTAGCATGGGTTAAGGACAGCTGTTTAAATGAGGCCTTCTGATTGTTCCCAATCCTCACCAGATCCTCTACGAAGTCACGGTTGTGACTGGAGACATCGAAAGTGGCGGTACCGACACCAGTATTTTCATGACTGTCTTCGGATCCAACGGGAACACTGAGGAGATGCTGCTGGAAAAAAATGGAGACAGGTGGAGTAACTGTCATTTTTGTTGGTTAGGAGTGGAGCGGTGACAGAATTTAGCGTCAAGTCAACAAGCACTCAGGGCTTGGATCATGCTCCCACTGAAACACAAACATTTACTCCCATTGACATTACAGATTCAGACCTGGGCCCCCTGTCAGTATTTCTGTCAGATTTTCAGCAAAGCAAAGGAAAGGAGAGCACTGTATAGCCGGCAAAACCACCCTTTGTCATTTGTGCAAGTTTTGTTTAACCTGCTCCTCTGTGGCTTTAGAGATAAGAATCTTGAACAAAAGTATGAAGTCCTGCATTGTCTACAAGAAAAACTGTGAATATTGCCCAGGAGAGCACTGGGGAATGGATGGGTGATGGCACAGAATGGTGCATTGAACACCCTGATTTTACTAAAAATGTGGAATCTCATGTTTTCTTCAGCAGAAACAGCGAACAAACACTATAACCCTAGCCTGATGCCAGCATTTCCATAAGCCAAAAAACCCACACACGCCATCACTCATCCACTTCCCAATGCTTTTTTGTTCCTTCTTAGCACCTTCCCTAGTATAGAAAGCTTTGGCATGCTCAAGAATGAACTATCTTTTAGTGACATCATGCTTAAATTTAATTAATTGACTAGCTCTGATCTTATTCAGCAAGGCATCTACAGAGCATCAGAAGGGTGGGAGCTTTTGGCCACACGGTTTGAGCTCAGCTTGCTGAGGGAATGCTGGATAACTGAGGGTAAGATCCACCTTGCGTAGAGGTGTTTGCTCAGGAGATGTTTTACTTGAAGCTGTTGTAGCTGAGTGGGTGTCTGGACAAACATAGCTAAGATTGAGAGCTTCATGTGTCTAGTTAGTAACAAGCATGAGCCTTGTTTGTTGTGGAAAAAAATGCAGCAGAGGTGCTGCTGACTAAAATATCTGTGAGAAACAACTGAGTCATGCAGAGAACCACAGCTCCTGGGGCTTGCTGCTCCCCATCACAGAGGAATATCCAACATGTGGGGCAATGCCCCCGGGTTACCAGCAAGTGTGGCCATCAGTGGCACCCCTCTTACAAGACCCTGGGCAAGCCAAAACTAGCCTGTCTCCCATTCATTTAAATCCTAGCACTCAGTCCCAGCAGGCGGGAAAATGGAACACTGATGTTTGGATTCAGAAATTAAGTGGATTTCACATCTGGGTATGTCAACCAAAAATCTCTAAAGGGGATCAAGAAAACTCCAGCCGCTCAGGAGCAGGGCTGTAGTTTTGCTGCACCTGGGGCAAGCCATACCCCTAAACTTTGTGGCCTCTAAAAACACATCCCATTTGTCTACATGGGTGGGATGGACAATATCTGATGTAAGAGTATGAAAATGCAGTACAGAAGAATAGAAAAGTCTCTGTGTTATTAGCTGCTTGGGTTGTCATCAGACAGTAGAGGACCTGTGAAAGGTGTTGAAAAATCACTGGGGCTGTGTAAAGGAAAGGAAGTGTAAGGCACAACTCTTATTATGTTAATAACCCCAGGATGCTGTGCTATTCTGCTGGCACATCTCTGCTGTCTGGAGGTGCTCTGTATCACACCTCCAGCTGTACAGAGCTCTTGTCATCTCATTAGCACCCTCTGCAGAGGACATTCATGTCCCCAGATTCACATCCTGTCTGTTTCTACACCACTGCCACCAGTCTTCATCCAGCTGTTAACAGCACAGGCCTTCCTGGCTCTTTTCCACATGGAAATTTCTCCAGCCCTTGCACCAGCAGAGCAGGCATGGGTGAGAGCTGCTGCAACCAAATGGTAAAAGGCACTTAATCTTTATTAGGGCCATCCAGTGCCAATTCACTCACAGCAGCTTAGTGCATTACGAAGAACCGTCTGTCTAACCTGCCACAGATTTAAGGCAATTTTCGCTACATTACGCTTATTGCCAAGACCCCTGGGCAATGGAAATATTTATAAGGGCAGGCATGGGTAAGAAAGCTTAATGAAATCCTTTAGATAAATGGTTCAGTGTCCTGAAAAGGGAATAGCAGCAGTCAGCTTGTCTGGATACTTCCCTTCTCAATTTTTTTCAGGTTTATGTTAATCTTCATATAAATTGGGGATAGCAAAGAGCTTCTGGGTCACCCAGTTTGGCACTTTGGCAATCACTTCCCTCAAGTACTTCCCTCTTGAAAGTAGCAGATGAGTATGCGTTACAAACTTCAAACAAGGCATTTGCTGAAAATAAAGAATGTTTTATTTTGCTAGCAGACATTTTAGCTTAGAGTTGCTCAGCCTGGAAAGCCTCAGAGTGAGAGATTTCTATGAAGCTTTGTAGGTAGTAGCGATTGTAATAAAAACTGATCATAAGATCACAGGACAATTCAGACTGGAAGGGTCACACCTTTTTGTTAAATAGATGTGGAAATCAATCCAGTCCAGGGACAGAAGTACATTCTATTTCTCACAGTGAGACAGGCTGCCTTAGTATCCAGTACCACAGAAAGACAAATAAAAGAAAAAGGAGTTTTTCAAAGGGCAAACATAACCCTTAATAACTAGAAATGGACTGGGACCAAAATGCCCTCTCCAAAAGCCTCTGGGAGTGCAGAGGAAGCAATGCCTGGATGGAAACTGAGAAGCTTGAGCCAACCCCTTTTACTAACATCTGCAACTATGCATGCTCAGATAATGGTGTGAGTATAATCACATTCATCCTGCTGGGGGTAATGTGAACAGAGGTTGGTAAAGAAAATGGTTTTTTTCCTCCACATTCTGGCAATGCACAACTATGGGAGTTTGCGTGCATTGCCAGGAATGAGATATCATCATTATGGATTGTTTCTGTTATGGCAGTGCCCACATCTTGCAGGCTCTTCCCAAACCTCTCAGCACACTCAGGTAATTCCCACACAAGGAGGAGTTTCCATGAAGGAGAAATCTCAACAGCAGAGTGGTCACCATGTGCTTGGTAAACCCCCTGGATTTGGCTGCCATTCTCCTTAGCAAGGATTAGATTTCCAACTCCAAAACCTCAGCAGATCTCCAGGTATTTGAGGGAGCAAACTGGAGTACCAGAGTAATATTTGTATTTCTTTATTTATATAAAGTAATAAACTAGAACAGAGTAATACTGAGCCTGAGGCAGCACTTTCACTGAAGCAAAGCTTTCCTCCCAGCACCAGCGATGCCAGGAGGGAGGGGAGGTGCAGTCCTAGCCAATGTAATCTTCTTTGGGAAGCACGTCAGCTGTTTTTCCCCTTCTGCTTCCTGCTGATTGCTATGGATGAGCAGCTCCTGCACATCCCTGTGCCTGTTCACAGCAGCCACACACCGGGGAAGATCTTTCACACAAGTTTACACAACCCCACCCTGGCTCTTACCAGAGGCAGAGACAGTTTGCACATCCAAATCCCCCCAATTTCATCATCCAATTCCCCCACTTGTCTCCATTCTAGCGCAATTTGCCTGTGCTTGCTAAACTTGGGAGTTGGGCTTCAATCCCAGTTCCACTGAGCTGCAGCAACAGCACTCTCCCCATGGCAAACACAAAGTTTTTGTGTTGCACCTCAGTGGAAGAAGATGAGGCAAAATTATTTTGCCTTCTAGCTGGAATGGGCCAAGGACAGGCAAGTGTGCAGCTGCCAGGAGGGAGGTGGTGTGCAGAAGCCTGACTCTGAGTCGCTATTGTTCTGGTTACAAACAGAACAGTAATGTATGCTACAGGCTGCCTGGAGCAGCTCCAGGTGGGCTGTGTTTTTCAGGGAAGGAGGAATCCCTGTCAAATCTGCACCGAGGTGTCTTGCCAGCAGCACAGTAGCTGGTGATTGCAGCGCAGGAAAGCTCAAGTCCAATAAAGAACACTCGTAAACTTTTGATTTGAGGCTGTTGGCATGGCGGGGGCTGCGGCAAGGGACTGAGACGCAGAGAGGCTGTAAAGCAGCAGGAAAACCTCCTTGGTCTTCCAATCCCTGCAGGTTTGAGCGGGGCCAGGAGGACAGTTTCATTATGGAGATTGCCGACATCGCGCCCCTCAGGAAGATGAGGATCCGGACGGATGGGAAGGGGACGCGCCCGCACTGGTTCATGGAAAGGGTAATGCTCTTGGCACCACGGTCTCTCACAGCCTGCATGTCCTGGGGCCTCTCAGCCCCTGGCAAAGGAAAAAGGCACCAAGGGACTAGTTTTTATTAATTCTCTACATTTTTTCCTGTTTGGTTTCTCACGGTTTTTCCCTGCAGGAATTGAGTCAAGAAAGAAGAGAGCAGAGGGAAAAGCTGTGATTTAGAGCTCTTTTTTGTGGTGGAATCACCATGACTGGAAGTGTACAGAAGGCTTGTAGGCATGGCACATTTGTGGGCTGTGGTTTAACATTGATCACTGTGGTACTGTGTTAATGGATGGATGTGATCATATTGGACATCCTTCCCAACCTAAATAATTCTATGGTTTCACCACAGATTCTGCTGTTAGATTTCACTATCCTCTGCACAAGCCTTGGTTTGTCACCAGGGCACCTGCAATATTTTCTGGTCCCTGGGTTGTAGCCTCAGCCCCTGCAGATCTCTGCCATATGGGAATCTGAATCTCTGGGAGGGTGGATGTTTGTCTGCCACACAGAGACACCCTGGGCCAGGTGGGACATTTCCAAATAATCCATCCATTCAATCTCTCCTCTTTCCTTCTCCTCCAGCACGCACATTTATTTCTTTTCTTGTCCATACAAGTAAGGCATCATTTTTATCTTGCATTTTGAATGGAGCATGCAAATTGATGGTACTTTTCCCTGTTGTCTTACCTTGCACAAGAGTGTAGTGCTTGCCTTTATCTTCACTGTCAAACCACCAGCTCCTCGTAAGGATCACCTCTACCTGGGCAGTCTAAAGTAGTTTGCTTGTTGTGGGTCCCTATAATTATATTTCTAAGATAGAGAGGGAATGATGTGCTGATTGCAGACCATCAGATGTCATAAATGGAGAAACACATCTCTGCCATTCTCCTCTACCATGCTTTTCCTGGAGTCAACATCCTGTTGGATTTCTGTATCTTGACCTTCTCATGAGAACTGTTTAAAACCTAGTAGCTTAGCCATGGTCAGAGGAACATGGCATGATTTTTTAATTCAGTCCTTTATCCTTTTTGACTAATTTATAGCAGTCTTTTTCACATAGATAATGTGTTTCTAAACATTGACCCTACATAGTCACCAGTTTTCAGTGAAGTGATGGACTTTGCTTTGAGAAGAATTTCTGTGCTGTAGTAACACTTTTACTTCAACATTTCCACTTCTAAATTGTTTCTCAGCAGCTGGGGAAGGAGGGGAACTGAAAGAGGGTCAATTCAGGCTGAATATTAGAAATAAATTATTTACTGTGAGGGTGGTGAAACACTGGCACAGGTTGCCCAAGGAGACTGTGGCTGCCCTATCCCAAGAATTGTTCAAGGCCAGGTTGGATGGCACTTGGAACAAACTGGGATAGTGGAAGGTGTCCCTGTCCATGGCAGGGGTTAGAACTGGATGAGCTTTAAAGCCCCTTCCAACCCTTAACATTCTCCAATTTTACGATGATGTTTCCACTGCTCCTCAAAGGATTAGACCTCCAGCACATATCTTTAGAACTGATGCCACAGATGCACAGTTTTTCTCCCTGTGCCTAGGGAATAACTCTATCTGTTGTCTGATTTGATTCAGATGTCTTGGTCAAACTCCCTTTGTAATTTCTCACATGCTTTCCCCGGAGTTTTATAAATTATATTCATATAAAATGAAATCAAATAAAGCTCATTCATCCAGAGACATTCCAGGTCTTGCAGTCATGAATCAGCAGCAGCACAAAGGCAAGGGATGGCTGCATCTTTAGTTGTGCCTTCCCACCTTCTTGTTGCCTTGTCTGTCCAGGTATTCCAAGCCTTCAGCCTGCTGGACTGTCCTACCAAAAACAAAGATTTCCCAGGGAAGTGGGCACAGAGGACTCTTATTTGCACCTATCCAGCATGCTTACAGCCACCTTCCAGCTCCACAGAAGCCACAGGTGGACCGTGCAACAAGAACAGGTCTTGAGAACAGACTTAAAAGAGGGATTGTAAAAGTGAGGAAGAGCAGCTTTTTACATGGGCAGATAGTGACAGAATGAGGGGCAATGATTTTACACTAAAAGAGGAGAGATTTATATTAGACATTAGAAGGGAGCTCTTGGCTGTGAGGGTGGGCAGGCCCTGGAACAGGTTGCCCAGAGCAGCTGCACATGGATCCCTGGAAGTGTCCAAGGCCAGGCTGGACAGGGTTTGGAGCTGCCTGGGACAGTGGAAGGTGTCCCTTCCTTCAACCATGACAGGGGGTTGAACTGGAAGGTCCTTAAAGTTGCTTCCAACCCAAACCATTCTTTTATAATTCTGTGGGTTTAGAAGCTTATGGAAATTATGCCTGTAGTTTCTAATTTTCTTAGATAAACAGATCACAGAGGATTTTTTTAACTCCAGTGTTATGTAGAGAACTGTATTTATTGGTTTTCTTTCCCACCTTCCCTGCAAAGGTAAACACAGCATTTGCATTCCCAGGCAGAGGGTGGCTTACAGAAGCATTCTGGAAAAGGGGAGGAAGGATTTTTGCTCTCTGATTTGTATTCCAGCCTTAAAAACTTACGTAGCCTGGTGTGACATGAAAACTGATCGGAGCCCATTTCCATTTCTGTCAAAAGTGCATATTAAGACTGCATAATGAAATACTTGTGGGGGTAGTGCTAAACTCTCAGACAGATGGTTCACAGTTAGTGCTAACTAGCACAGTGAAATGAGAAGCTAGATTAAGCCATCAACCCCGTAATTAACCATTTGTTGCTCCATTTATCTACATGATATTCTCAGTTTTCTTGTTCTATTAAACTAACAATAAATGATCTTTTTAATTCTCTTTGGTTTTCTGGTAAACTGTTGCTAGCCATAATTTATACTGCTTTTAGTACACCAGATATAGAAATGCATAAATACCAATTAAAATGCATGAATTATCAATGATTCTGTACACAGCCAAAAGATTCAATTTACAAGCAGGCAAGTAGTCATATTTTTTTTCCTGTCTACATAAAATACACTGAAATTTCATTCAGAATCTCAGAGAAGTAATGAACTTGGTGCTGAAAATTCAAACTGCACCACAAGTAGCAGTAAGTTTTAAATGTTAGTACCTAAACCTCTAGAGGGAACAAAATTTGATTAGTGATGTTTTGCAACAAAATGAACATTATTGATCATTACTATGCCCAAAAAGGCATCGTGAATGTTCTCCAAAGCCGAGCAATGCTTTCTGATCACACCACTTCTGGGAGGCACATAGAGTGGGAATCTTTTCCACTGATCTAATGCTGAGTCCCATGTTCTTCCACATCAAGCTACCATTACACTGCTCTGTATTTCTGAAAAAACAGGGAACAAAATCACAAAATTATAGAATCACCAAATGCTTTGGGTTAGAGAGTATCTTAAAGTTCAACCCATTCCAACCTCCTGCCATGGGCAGGGACACCTTCCACTATCCCAGGTTGCTCAAAGCTGCATCCAAGCTGGCCTTGGACACTGCCAGGGATCCACAGACAGTCACAGCTTCTCTGGGAACCTGTGCCAGGGCCTCCCCACCCTCAGCATAAAAAAATTTTCACTCTAATTAAGAAACTTATCTAAATGCATACTTTGGAAACCTCTTCCTGGAATTGCTGCTTTCTCAGTTCCTGTGACGGTTTCACCTGCTGCCCAGTGTCTTAACTATGAAGTTGAAAAGCTAGAAACAAGAAGGGATGAAAGCTCAGTGAAATAGCAGGAATTATGAGACTGTTGAATTCTGCAGAGTTGCTTCCCTCAGAATTTTAATGTTACTTTGTGCTGTCAAAGCCAGACAGATAAGAAGCTGCCTTAATGAAGCACTAATTGCATTGCATTCAAACGTCACAAATAATCCTGCCTGTGGGACTTGGTCTTTATTCAGTCCTTTCTCCTTTGTATAAAGGAGATTAGGAAAATTTGAGAATTATTATTGAGAACTAAGAATTATATATCTGAAGCTGACTTTTTTTCTTTGCAAAAGAGAGAAGTCTTTTTGTTTCACAGTCAGAAGTTCCTAGGTTTAAGTGAAGAATAATGACATGCAACAGAAGCAAAAAATCCTGTGTTTGAGCCTTCAAAGGTGAATTCCAGGAGCTGTGTGTTTTGGTGTCAGCAGAGTGGGAGACCCTGTGGAACATGTTTTACACGACATCTGGAAAAAGGCTCAGGGTAAATCAAATAATCGGACATGTCAAACCTTTCCATTGCAGGAGACGGTGGGCAATTAATTTCAAATTGTTGGTTTAATGTTCCTGTCAACTACTATATTTGCTCAGCTACAAAGAAAATTACCAATGTGTTATTCATACACACTTCTGCCACTTACTTTTCATGGCTTATTGGTGTTCTAAGCACAGTTAAGTTCCTTGCATAATTATCAGGAAAGTTTGAGCTGAAAAGCACACTGGATGCCCACAGCAAGTTCTAGGTATCCTAAAAAGTAACTTAGGTGCAGTGCAAGGTATTGGTCTCATCTCCAAGCAGTATCTAGTTTTACTGAGAGGAACAGGCAGAAATTAAATATAGCCTCAGCTCAGCTCACTGAGACAACTTTCTTGACCCTCATGACTGAAACCAAAATCCTGCAACACCCACAAACATCTCCTTGCAGGATGGGATTAATTTTCTGCTATTTCAGTCACTCAAAAAGACTACACTCAGCTTTCACCCCTTCCAACAAGCTTTTCAGGCCCCCTCCGTAGTCATGAGACAGGCAGACCTGAGAGAGGGGGTGATGCCTCAAGAAGCTCCTGACCTGCCCCCTGTTCAGGTGGGATGCCCAGGTCCCAACAACGACCACACAATGTGCTTGGGCTGGATGGCCAGCATTCCATTGGGTCCATGCTGGGTGAGAGGCAATGTACCCACATTGTGACCCAGAGGTCAGCCTCCCACTGTTGTTGCTTCTGTGTCCCTTGCTGTGACCATGGAATCACAGTGTGGTTTGGAAATGACATTTAAAGATCATCCCATTCCACACCCTGCCATGGGCAGGGACACCTTCCTAACTAACCCAGGCTGCTCCAAGTCCCGTCCAACCTGGCCTGGACACTCCGAGGAATCAAGGGGCAGCCACAGCTGCTCCGGGAAACCCATTTCAGGGTGTGCCCACCCTCCCAGCCAGCAATTGCTTCCCAATATCCCATGTGTCCCTGCCCTCTGGCAGTGGAAGCCATTCCCTGGGTGCTGTCCCTGCAGGCCTTGTCCCCAGTGCCTGTGCAGCTCTCCTGGAGCCCCTTCAGGCCCTGCCAGGGGCGCTGAGCTCTCCCTGGAGCCTTCTCCTGTGCAGGTGAGCACCCCCAGCTCTGCCAGGCTGGCTCCAGAGCAGAGGGGCTCCAGCCCTGGAGCAGCTCCGTGGCCTCCTCTGCCCTGGCTCCAGCAGCTCCACGTCCTTGTGCTGCTGGAGCCCAGGGCTGGGGCAGCTCTGCAGGTGGGCTCTCACCTGAGCACAGGGCACAGGGGCAGAATCCCCCCTGCCCTGTGCCCACGCTGGGGATCAGCCCAGGATAGAGTTGGATTTCTGGGCTGATATCCCTTGGGCAAAAAACACTGATAAAATTAATTTATTTCCCCTCTCTGCTCCTCCTGTAGCACCACCCCAGAATGAAAAACAAGGGCAGGTCTCTGATTCTGTCCTTACTGCTTACAGTGAGATTCACACAGAGGCAATCACACATCCTGGGTGAGGGGCTGAGGATGGGAAAAGTTGGTGTTTTCCTCCAGCAGCTTTAGTGGCTAAACTTTCTTTTCTCAGACAGCATCTGGAGCACTGAGCATGGGCTGGGTATTTGTGAGAGGCCTGATCTCTGTGTCTGTGAGTGCTCTCCAGCTGACAACTCTAATCTGCTTCTATCCCCACTGCTTCCCTGACAATCCCCTGCAAGATTTGCTCAGGACATTTTGCTACCAACATCATCACTGTCACTCCCAAGCAGGGCAGAGGTACTGCTGGCTGAACCTTTTCCAGCATATAATTTATGCACTGGAGTGGAGGGAAAATAGACATTTTCAGTAAACCTGGCATTACTCGCAGCTCAGTTTTGCAAAGAAAACTTTCTGGGTTGGAGTCCTAAGAGGATGCAGGCATCGTTCACACATCCTTGAGAGAGGACACTTCTGTGACCCAGCAGAAAGGCCACCAGCTGGGGTGGGGGAGGCCTGATTTCTGCTTGGTTCAAAGCAAGGGTCTGAATCAGTATCTCTTGACTCACAGAACAGTTTTTTTGACCACAAAGTAATAGTGTCACTGGCTATGAATAAGCAACTTTTTAGAAAAGTGGGACATCTTCTATGGCCAAAAATGTCCTGTCCCCTCTGGGACAGGGAGGGTGAGGGTGCTGTGTTACAGATCCCTCTTTAGCATCAGGCAGATTGAAAACCCCAGATAAGTGTCCTACCCACAGAACCATTCAATGCACAAACAGCGTGGCTTACTGCTCATCTTCAGTGTAGCTACTGCCCTCTTTAAAACAATTTTTTTACAATCTGGAGCAGCATTCTTCTTTTGAACTGCAGAAGAATCCAGCAAGGCTTGGCTGGGGTCAACAGAAGGCCATGGACTGGGACACCTGAAGGTTGAAGACAGAATTTGAGCACATTTTATCCCAAGATAAGTTTTACTGAGTCTTTTTCCTCAGGCTGATATATGAGCATTCAGTGCAAGGGCACTGAGGTGGTCAATGGGCTACAGGAAGCACATGGCACACTAGGAAAGGCTGAGGAAAATAGAGCTTTTAAGCCATGACAAGAAAAAGCTGAGGGGGAATCCAACTACAGTCTTCTGCTGCTTGAAAGGAGGTTACAGAAACCATTGATCCACACTCTTCTCAGAGGTGGACAGCAAAATGTCACGGGGCAATGGACGTGAGCTGCACTGAGGAAAACCCTGATCAGATATAAAGAATTAAATCTTCCCAATGAGAGTGGTATGGCCCTGGGATGGGGACTCAGAGTGTCTGGGTAATCCATATCCTTTAAGGGTTTCACAGCTCAGCTGGACATGGCTTTGCATGGCGTGCAGCCACGCTTGGAGCAGTGGTGGAGGTATTGACCTCCAGGCGTCCTTTTAAATGTAACATTTCCCACCACTCCCAATTCATTCCTCTCTAAAGTTACACCACACGCTTCCCTGACATGTCTGGGCCCACGTTTTCATGACCTTTGCAGGGGCAGTGTTTTCTGATGCACTGCTACACACAGGTACAGTCTCTGTTTCTGCTAGATGGTAGCACAAATGGCAATTTACAGCCCTGTCTCCTCCCTTCCCTTCAGCTCCCCCAGTTTAGTGAGAACTTACTGCTAGGTTTTTGCTCTAGGCAGGTGAAATGCTTTTCTCCCGCTTGACTGATGCTCCACTGAGCCCACACACAGCAAGAGACATAAAGGTGGGTATTTTAATAGGCATTTGTTGGGGTAACTTGTTGAGTTGCTCCGAATTCATTCCCATTCTGTTCTTATCACCACAGCATCTGAGCTGCTTCCATGACACTTTAGATAGTGTGACTAATATCTGTTGCATACTGTTTGTTCTGTCACCTTTTCCCAGAGGAAGAAGCCTGTGAAATATTAAGTTTTTGCTGGCCTAATTTTATCTTGTGCCTTGTTTTAACTTGTTTGGGCTTGCCTTCCTCTACGATTTCTGCTTGTTCACACAAAGGAGACAGGGAAAAGAAAGATGCTGAGTGCTTCGAGGAGAGGTAGTGAAGTTTTTAATAACTCTGTTAACTTCTTTGTAGTGAATTCCATGCAGGCAGGAATTCTGATTCCTGCAGGGAGGTCTGACTCTTTTAGAGATAAGCTTCACCCGTAACTTAGGTCAGAGGAGCAAATTTCTCCCTTTGCTTTGCCACATGGTTCAAAAGGCATTATAATGCTGTGAAGACCATTTCTCAGGACAGGCCACCAAAGCAAATACTGTCCATAGGAGAGAGCTCCATTTATCCCAGAGGAGTTCAGTATGGGCTTTGGAGCTATGGCCAAGCTCTTCCCATGTCCTACCAGATCATGCACATTATAAGTTTACCATTTGCCCTCATTCAAATGGTAAGTAAATTTTTTTCCCCCATTTTGGATCTTCACAGATCACCCTGAAGAACCTTACTAATCAGGAAGTGGCCACATTCACCTATGGGGATTGGCTGTCCAAGCTGAAAAATGCCAAGGGAAGCCTGGTGTGCGAGATGCCAGCTGTCATAAACGACGAGCAGATGATGGAGGACACCACATACACTCTTCAGGTTAAAACCAGTGATGTTGGAGGTTGGTTCTTGGTAGATATTTTATGAATTTTCTAGTATGACATTTGTTTTTAACAATGGGAAAAAAAAAACATCTGCTTCATTTGAAATTACATTTGAAAAAACATAGTTTAGCTGGAATACAACCATTTTGGCTGGCTGTTCACCA